>QANZ01002003.1:30077-48210 GCA_003254925.1 Chamaecrista fasciculata
TTGTAACCAATTCAGGAATATTTCTGTATAAAGCCTTACACTGTGATGAATGAAATGCATCCAGAATTTTCTATATTTCTCTTTGTCATTTTCTATCTTGGTATCAGAGCGACATGGCAGCCTTCTCTTCTTCTTCTTCGACCCTCTCGTCTCCTTCGTCGACCACCTCTCCTACTATCACGCCGTCCTCCCTCGTCACCGTTGCCTCACCTTCCTCTGTTGCTCTCAGCTATCCTCTGTTCAATTCTTCGTCTCAGACCACCTCTGTGAAGCTGGACAGAGGCAATTACCTATTCTGGGAGTCCATTGTTCTCCCTCTTGTCAAAGGGAACTCCCTTTCATCTCACATTGATGGCAGCGGCTAGGCTCCTCCGCGCCTCAACTCTGACGGATCTGTCAACCCGGCGTTTGAAGAATGGCATCACGCTGACCGTCTCCTCATGGGGTGGCTTCGAAACTCCATGACCCAAGAAGTGGGTACCCTGATGATGCACTGCACAACTGCCAAGGCTTTGTGGGATGCTGCCCACAACCTCACTTGTGCTTCTCTCAAATCTCGGCTCATGGTGTTCAAAATAGAGCTCAACAAAATCCAAAAACAGGGCATGAAAATGGAGGATTATTTGGCTAAGATTAAACATCTCTCTGATCAGTTAGCTTTAGCTGGGGCTTCTGTCCCACTTGCAGATTTAACTATGCATACTCTTAGTGGTCTGGATAGTGAATTTAATCCTGTTATTTTTACTTTAAATTGTCAGACAGGTTTATCATGGGAAGAGCTTCATTCCAAGCTTTTGGCGTTTGAGAGTCGTCTTGAACAACAACACCAGATGTCTTCCCTTTCTCTTCATCCCACTGTCAATATGGCACAGGAAGATGGTGACTCTCATTCCTCAACCAATTCGTGGTGTCGAAATCGTGGCTTCAGGGGTCGACATGGTTCTTGTGGGTGAAGAGGAGGATACAACGACAATTCTAGGAACTTCAACACCTATGGAGGGAATCGTCCCTACTGTCATCTCTGTGAAAGACATGGTCACACTGTGTTAACTTGTTTCCATAGGTTTGATAGGAATTTTCAGCCACCATCTGCTCAAAATCGTGGTGCTCCTAGTTCTTTTTCTCCCCAGACCATGTATGCTACTCCTCACACAGTCACAGATCCGGCTTGGTACTTCGATAGTGGCGCCACTCATCATGTGACCCCTCACTCTGCTCACCTTGATCAATTCACACTAGGTAACATGTCTCTCTACACATGTACTGGTGATAAAACTCCTGTGACTGGTATTGGAACTGCTGCTTTACACTCTTCTTGTGCTAATCTTCTACTTAAAGATGTTTTAGTAGTACCTGCAGCCACAAAAAATTTATTGAGTGTACATCAATTGGCAAAAGATAATCCTGTTCATGTTCAATTTACTAATTCATCTTGTATTGTGAAGGACAATTTGACTCATCAACCACTAGTGCAAGGGACCAACAGTCAAGGGATGTACAAGGTGACTAAGACTAGACCGATAGGACATGCTTGTGTTGCTGAAGTTTCAAAGGAGCAAGAAGAATTCAACAAGTGGCACTATAAACTGGGACATCCCAGTGATCGAATTTTGCATCAAGTTTTATCAAAGTGTAGTTTAAATTTTTCTAATTCCAAAACTGTATGTCAAGCATGTCAATATTGTAAATCAAAGTTGCTTCCATTTTCCAAATCAGTGTCTCATGCTCCTACACCTCTTGAACTTGTTCACACAGATTTGTGGGGTCCTTCCCCAACACAGTCAGTTCATGGATTTCGATATTATATCTTGTTTATTGATGATTTTAGTAGATACACTTGGCTTTATCCTCTTAAGCACAAGGGAGAAGCAATAAATGCCTTTCATGTTTTTAAGGATCATGTAGAAAACAAATTCAACACTAAAATTAAGACACTAAGATGTGATAATGGTGGAGAATACAAACCTTTTGTATCTATTTGTCAAAATGCTGGAATCGAAATTCAATACACATGTCCGTATACGTCGGAGCAAAACGGCCGTGCTGAACGGAAGCATCGACATGTTGTAGAGATGGGCTTAACTTTGCTTGCACAAGTTAACTTGCCTCTAATTTACTGGTGTGAAGCATTTCAAACATCAGTTTATCTCATTAATAGGCTTCCCACACCTATTCTCAAGAATTTGACTCCTTTGTTTGAGCTGTACAAAGAAGAGCCTAACTATGGTGATCTTCAAGTGTTTGGGTGTGCTTGTTATCCTTGTCTCAAACCCTACAACACTCATAAATTCTAGTTTCACAGTCAGCGTTGCATATACTTAGGCCCTGCTCCACAACACAAAGGGCACCAGTGCTTAAGCTCCACAGGAAGAATTTACACTTCTCGGCATGTTATATTTAACTCCTCTGTTTTTCCAGGCAAATAAGGCTTTCTGAATAGAAGAAATGCTCAAAATACTAATGAATGTATCTTGCCTTTTGTTATCTCACCAATGCAGGCTCATAATGAAGGCAATTGCTCAAAATCAGCTCCAACGGCTATTTTAGGCTCCAACATTCAGATTGATGAAGTGATTAACGAAGGGGGCCCCACTTCTCCTCTACGTCAGCAGCTTACTGAGTCTAACGAGCATATTCACTCACCAAGTGAGTCTATTTCTTCTCCATATGTGCAAGACCCACTTGAAGCCTCTCCATCACGTGCTGATTTTTTAAATCCCACACAAGAATTATCTCATGAATCAGTTGGGC
Source organism: Chamaecrista fasciculata (assembly GCA_003254925.1). Lineage (NCBI taxonomy): Eukaryota > Viridiplantae > Streptophyta > Magnoliopsida > Fabales > Fabaceae > Chamaecrista > Chamaecrista fasciculata. The sequence continues at coordinate 32,829 of QANZ01002003.1, forward strand.
CGCAAGATGTAATTGGGCCATCATCTTCAACTCAAATCTTGCGCCATCCCATGACAACTAAGGCCCGTGAAGGAATATTCAAACCCAAGATGCCATATATTGGGTCACTTGAAGCTACGATTGAGAACCCTTCTCAGTTAAATCAAGATAAACTTGTTTCTCGTGAACCCAACTCAGTTTTAGAGGCATTGTCGTCTTCTTCGTGGAGAAAAGCTATGGAGTCTGAGTTTCAAGCGTTGATGAAGAATGAACTTGGATTCTTGTACCATGTTCTGGATCTCAAAAACTTGTCGATTCCAAGTGGGTTTTCAAGATCAAATACAACTCCGATGGCTCGATTCTCAAGCACAAGGCGAGATTAGTGGCAAAAGGGTTTCAACAAACCCATAGAGTAGATTTTGGTGAGACCTTCAGTCCGGTGATAAAAGCTACAACTGTTCGCATTATTCTGACCTTAGCAGTCACATATGGGTGGCAGGTACGTCAAATGGATGTTAATAATGCGTTTTTGAACGACCATTTAGAGGAAGTTGTTTTAATGAGACAACCTGAAGGTTTTGAAGATTAAACGAAGCCTCTGCATGTCTGTAAGTTAATTAAAGCTTTATATGGATTCAAGCAAGCTCCTAGAGCTTGGTTTGATAGACTGCGCAACACTCTTTTGGCATGGGTTTTCAGAGTTCGAAGTTTGATGTTTCTTTATTCTTTCTGAAAACTTCTACTCTGACTGTGTTTGTCCTAGTTTATGTTGATGATATTTTAGTAACTAGCAATAATCCCACATATCTTGGTCAGTTTATTAGAAAGTTGAATCAAATGTTCTCTTTGAAAGATTTAGGGGCTTTGAGTTATTTTTTGGGTATTGAGGTACAAAGGACCAATCAAGGTATGAATCTCAATCAAGAAAAATACATCACTGACTTGCTCAAGAAATTTAACATGTCAACCTGCACTACAGTTTCGAGGCTCCAGTGTTTGGTACTTGATAGTAATGAAATGGCGGGCTTTTTATTTTTGGCCAGAATGGCTGGCTTTAATTGTTGGCATATTCTGTTCATACGTTGTAGAATATGTAGTTCTCTTTTTTTATTTTTTTGTATGTGATAACAACTTAACAAGTCATTTATACAAAGTTTAATATCATTATTAAAACAAATAAACAATAAACAAACAAATACCAGCCCGGCCCGTTAAACAGTGCTACTTAATAGTAATGAAAAGGTGGGCTTCAATTGTTGGCATACTCTCTTCATAGTTCATACTATGTTTTGTGATTTTTTTTTGTTTTTGGCGATAAGTGAAAACCCATAATTTATACAAAGTTTAAAGACATTATTAAAACAAGCCAACAATAAACAAACAAATGCTTTAGGCTCTAGCAAGCAAGTCATGCATCGCCTGTTCCAAATGGCAGTAGTAAATTAAAACTAACCAATTATATTATTTTAAAAAAAATGAATGTTTAATACAAGAATGACTTTTTGAGTAAATATACATAAAAGAGCCAATAATCTTATAAATTAACTCTGTCTATTTCTCACTTCTCGTAGTCAAACCCTTATGACTACCAATAACATCAAATTAGAAAAGAAAAAAAAAATTGATGGTAATTGATACCAATTAAGCGCGATGATGTCCAACAGCTTTGCCACAAAGTAGAGCATTAGTAGGAATATCATATTCATTAGCTAGATTTTGTTGTGCATTCCACACCCTCAGATAAAACTGCTGTCCAAGATATTCCCTTTCCCATATTGCAGACCTCATGTTCCACATTCCTTGGTTGTCCAACGACACATATATTGCTGTCCATGAGTTTGGATACACCTATGATTTTATTTGAACCATACTATGTTAGCATGCAAGTAATCTCATGTAAAACTCATACATATCATGACCAACCATTAAACTAATATCTAGTCCCTAGATTATATGAATGTTGTCATTTTAGTTCCTGATTTTTTAAAAAGACATATTTTGTCCCCGAGATTCCATAACTTGTTACCAGTTTATAATAATGTACAACTCAGATTCTAAAGGGAATAAGTTACAATGAATCATGAATTTTCAAAAACTAAAATATCTGCGATCGCGTAATCTAAGGATTAAATTGATAATTTCATCTGGAATAATCTAATTAGTTATTTAATTGCTTACCTGTGCTGTGTGTCTAGTGAGGGCATCCACAAGATTATAGGTACTTCTCTTAGCAGGTGACCATTGGCCTGAACCGTATCTGTATATTTGTGACGTTGATTATTAGAACTCCATGAAAAAGATAACAGATTGAAGAAAAATCTCAAGTGATAGAAGGAAGGAAGGTGACTACATACCCAATCACCCAGAAATCATAACCATCAAGATGCCATGATTGCATGGTGTTCTCGGAGTTCTGGAAAACGACCTCAATGAAATCATGGAGAGAAGTTTGGACTACAGATGTGGCTATGGATGCTGGACCACTAGAGGGATTGATTTGGAGTTTATTGTCGAAGATTCCGGGAATGTTGAAGTAATCAGCAAGCTTGAGAGGGGTATCAGGGTTCACATAGGAGACTTGATTCACAGCATAACGAAGTTTTCCATTTATCAAAGGAGCAGAATTGGCCAATACAATTGTCTTCGTTGTAACAATCTTCCCATAGTGGAATGAACCTTGTGGGTTAGGCCTAGCAGCATTTGCTGTCAGATTCCATCTGCAATATCATCAAAGAATAAAAAACAACATTAGACAGATCAAACCAAATGTAACAACATTAGACCAAGGTTAAACCAGACTGCTAGAAGAGACATTGATTAAAGTTTCAATGGTTTAACTGTAGTCAAACTGTGATTAATTTAATATTGTGTAAAAAAAATTCATAAATGTTTTCTTGTTCTTGACTGGTTTTTCATCGAGACAGTTTCCTGGTTCTTCCAGACATGACCATGCCTTAGACTAATTTGATCATTAAATGTTTTATTTGAATAAGGTTAGTAGAATTACCTGTAGGTTCTAGCTTGCTGCATAGACCAATGGTATTGAGAAGGTGGAGGAGCAGGGAAGGGTCCAGAAGCAGGTGAGTGCGAGTTTGTGTAGTGTAAAACAGAGTTTGATGTGAGAATTTGCTTTGTGAATCTTGTTGAGGCAACGATGTAGTAATCTTTAGGAGGCTGATTTAAGGTTACTAATACAGAGACTGATTGGCCCACGTGAATATCAAGAGAATCATAGACATTCTGGATTGTGTGTGACCCTTCACACTCTACTAGTTTCAGAGTGTGACCCTGAATTCTGAAGTTAAAGGAAGTTGACAATCCCACGTTGGAGATCCTAAACATGTAGGTTTTTCCTGAAACAAAGAATAGAATCTGTTGGTAAAACCGTAAAAGATTATCAAAATAAAAATTTGAAATTAAAGAATAGAAACTGACCTTGGTCACCAGTGAAGGTTGATTGAGTCTGGCCATTGATAAGTAGACCGTCTGGGGAGGGAAGGGACCTTCCAGAATCTAGGGTTGCCCTTAGTGTCTGCGAACATTGAGGGAAAACATCATTCAAAGGAAATTTAGGATGAGTTTGGTTTCTAAAACAGATATTCAGTTTTCATATTTGCAAGTTCATATTATTTGGTAAACCTAGTGGATTTTGTATTGTGAGGTTAAAAATTTGTGCCTTTCTGGACTTATGGCCATAAGTTTTATCTACTTCTTTGATTGATTACAAATACATTAGGTGGTTCACATGGTTAGAGGGTCATAAGAATGCAAAACAACTGAAAAACTACTAGCGTCCTTCATTTTCAGGTTTCCTGTTTTCAACCAAATTTAAAAACACTTGTAGAAAATACTCCTTCATAAACTCTGTCATACACATTTTACTAAACAAGCTCAATTACTACTTCAATCTTTCAGTTTGAGGGTGCACAAACACAATGCATCAAGAGATAGTGACCAAGACACAAGAAGGTTCACCTGTGAAGCAGACACTAACACGGACATGAGACACAACACTAACACATCGATATGCTAAATTCTTGAAATTACACGATACGACACAACATATATATGTGTGTGTATTATAATTCCAATAATAAACAAGAAATAAAAAAACAATTAAAGATTCATATATGCCATATATGTCAATTATTATCTATTTTTTGCTGTTTCAAAGTAGCGAAAAAATCATTTTAAATTCTGACACTCATGGACATATGTCAAGCACGTGCATAGTGACACTCCCTCAAAATGGAGTGTTCATGCTTTCTAGGTCATCACCATGAGAAATGCATAATTAGCAGCATATATTAGGAATTTAATCAGGACCCCAGTTTACTTCAAAACTAAAATTCAATTTTCTTACCTTGTGGCTGGCCTTGAACCAATCACCAATGAGCAGAGTAAAATCACCATCAGGATTAGGATAAGGGATTGGGATGACAGATCTGTGATACACATTGAGTCCTCCAAACCCTCCTGCTGCTTTGTGAAGTTGAGTTGATGGAAAATACGTGAAGGTTCCAATCTGATCCTTCGGTTGAAACTTGTATGTGTAATTTGAGTTGGGAGGAATGGGACAGTTTGTTCCCAAAACCCCATCTTGCCACGAATTTTTCCTTTGTTTAATACCATTCCTATTTCACAAACAACACTCATAATCTATACGCCACAGATACTTCAAACTCTTGAAATTACATGACACAACATGGACTATGTGTATTGTGATTCTACATATGTCAATTATTTTTCTATTCTTTGCTATGTCAATGCAGGGAAAAATAAATTTAAGGGTAAATTATACTTTGGTACCCTGTTCTATGGACAGATTTCACTTTGGTATTATGTTCTTTCAAAAGTGACATTTTGGTACCTTGTTCTTTGCACCATTAACACTTTGGTACCCTAACAAAGATAGAACAGGCCGGGTAACAAACCGTGAAAAAACAAGGTACCAAAGTGAAATAGTCCACAGAACAGGGTACCAAAGTGTTAACGATGTAAAGAAAAGTACCAAAATGTTAACGGTGCAAAGAACAGGGCACCAAAATGCCACTTTTGAAATAATAGGGTACCAAAGTGTGTAATTTACCCTAATTTTAAACATGTGTCAGACACATACACGGTGACACTCCCTTTTGAGGTGTCTAAGCTTTCTAGATCATAATCATACATAATCAAACCTCACTAACTTGTGATTCAGAAACTAGAGTACAAATTCCCCAGAAAAAAAAATGATAAAAAGCTTACCATGTGAGTAGGAATGGCTCGTCGAGCTTGTTGATGAGGTTGAGAATGACATTGTCGTTAGTCACCAAATCAAGCCTAGGCCCAGGAAACTGCCCATTGATGAGAATCACCTTCAAAAACAGAAAAACCCCAAAATGTCAGAAACCTAAAGAATGAAATTTCTCATAAATGCAGATCTCAGATCTAAAAATATCTAATTAGTCACTCATGAGTCCATTATTCACCTGTTGTGGAGTACCCAAAGGAGAAATAGTCCCATAAGTGACAGTCCAAGTGTAGAACTTATACGCATCTTCTGCATTCACACTCACAAGAGCCACAACAACACACAACAAATGCAGCAAACTCATGCTTCTTCTTCCCATTGTACAAACTAAAATCTATCCCCACCACAAAAAAAGACAACTAGTTATAATCAATAATACACACAGAGAATAACACCATATGATGTAATGAGAAGAAACTAAAGATGAAGAAGAAGCTTCAAGAGAAAAAGTACCAGATCTGGGTAATGCTACTAATGAGTAATGAGACACCCACTTCGGTTTGAAGCGTTATATAACAAGTTAGCGGGAAAAGTTAAGGGAATAGTAACAGCGTAATAGGGTCGGTGCGCGACAATTCATCATTGAAATGATTTTAAAGATTAAAAAAATAAAAAGTTGTAATTTTTATTGTTTTTTTTTGAAAGGAAATTGAAAAATTGATGGTATTCGGTGCAGCTAACGCGTTTTGGTAGCAATGGTAAATACTCGAATCTATACATGTAACATATGCCAGCCTAGCCAATTGTTATTATCTTCATTCAAGTGGGCCTGTTTCTTTATTTTATTATCATTTTAGCCCACAATTTTGACTAGATAATTTCCTTAATTTCCGACATTGATATTAGTGTGGGTTTTATTTTTTTCTTTTTCTTCTTGATTATTCGTTTGATGGTTAAAAATCTATTTTGGTTCCTAATATTTATCCGAAGTCCCATTTTGGTCCTTAATATTTTTTTTTGTTATGTTTTGGTTTTTAATGTTTCCGAAAAGTTTTATCATTGGTCATCTACCTATTGAATATGGCTATATATATCTCGTTTCAGACCCGAATGTGATTAAATTAGAGCTACATTTTAAATTTGATGAGTTATTTCTTTACTCAGTTGGAGTCATTGTCAGACAAGGTCAATAGATGGGTTGCTTGTTTCATGAATTTGCTCATATATCTCTCATTTCAAGCACGAATAAAATGAAAACGGAGTTACAAATTACTCTTGACGAGTTATTTCTTTATCCAGTTAGAATTGTTGGCAAACGAGGTCAAATAGTACTCTGAAAGTAAGTCTAGTCAAAATACCAATATTAGCTTTAAGAGGACGTTTGGTACACGGATTATTTTTTCATTCCCGAGAATTATATTCCTGGGAATGTGATTCTTAGGAATATGATTCCCAGGAATATAAAAATATTTAATTGGATGAGTTAAAATAATCGTGTGATTATTTTGCAATATTCCTACGAATATTACTATCTTGTGTTTGGTTCAACTTTGATAATCTTGGGAACATTTGATATTTTTTCAAATATGCCCTTGACTTTTTATTCTCAAATAATAACTTATCAAATGCAAAAATTCTCCAAAACAATTAATAAGAATACTTTGGAAAAATGTTCTTTGTTTTTACATCATTGATGATTTATCAAGAAAATACGATTTCAAAACATAATGACATAATTCTTAAAATTAAAAAATAATCTAAAAAAATCATTGCTCAAAATATAATTATAACTGTCAAAATAAAACTTAACTAGTCAGGTTTAAAAAATAGAATAAAATTAGATGAAAGATGGAAAAAGTTTGTAAAACAAAATTTAATTAGCTAAGTTTAATGAGGGTCAATTAATCATTTTAAGTGGACCAAAATAATCTCATCCTATGAGATTAGACTAATTTCACCCCTAGGGTGGGATTAAAAAATAGCTATTTTAGAAAATTATGTTATTTCAATATTTCCGGGGATACAATATTCTCGGGACTAATTTTTTAATCCGCGTACAAAACGCAGGATTAATCTATGCCAGAGCTATTAATCTCGGGACTATTTTTCCAATCCATGTACGAAACGCCCCCTAAGAGTACTATTTGTTGGGCTTTATTTATTCAAAATCAAAATATTTATGAAGGTTGATATGTTGCATCGACTTGCAAATCATTTTTTTATTGAAGAATCAAATTGATTGAAAATTGAAGTAGGTGGTGGATATTCATTAAATTGCAAGATTGAGGAGATGGATGAATTGCTTACAAATAGGGGTAATTCCTTCATAAGCTAGGTGTGGTGTGTGTGCATCACCAAGAGATGTAGCTTTGAAAGAGTGGTGAAGTCCCATAAATGGGAGGGGGCTTTCACCTTTTGGGGAAGGTTTATAGTTTCTCTATACAAAAATTATATTTGAAAGAGTGTTTATAATTTTTCCATTAAAAATTATAGTTGTGAAAGATGGTTTACAATTTTCTCCGGTAAAAAATTGTATTGAGAAGAGTTTGTAATTTTATTCGTAGAAAAATAACAATTATAGTGAAGTTGTCCCAAATGGACCATGAAGTATATCTTGAGGCACCAAACCACGTTAAATTGTTAGTGTGTGATTTTTTCTATTCATCTTCCCTTTATTTAGTAGCTAAGGTGGGTGTTGATCAGTTGATGTCTTACACTATTTAACATCGTTTGTTAATTATCTCAATTAGATAAAGAAAAAACTCGTCAAAAGCAACTTATAGCTTCGATTCTATTGCATTCAAACTTGAAACGTGAGAGATATGAACAAATTCATGAGACAAGCCTAATTTAACCTCATTTGATAAAGACTCTAATTGGGCAAAAAAAACACTCATCAATTTTAACATGTAGTTCTAATTTAATCATATTTGGGTTTGAAACAAGAGAGATATGATCATATTCAATAGTTAAGGACCAATGGTGACACTTTTCAGAAACATTAAGGACCACAACAAAATAGAAAAATATTAGGGACCATAAAAGAGTTTAAGGTAAACATTGGGGACCAAAATAGATTTTTGACCTTCGTTTGATTGTTTCTTTCTATTCCTTTTTCTCGCACTTCCCCACTCCCCAGTAGCCTCCGTTATTGCTACCAGAAAATTATCACAGTTTGAATTATTTATATTTTCTGAACTTAAGTGCATATAATATAAAGTTAATTAATTAATATTACCGTAGTTAGAGGGAGTCAATACTCTAATATATTGCGATAGGTACACCGACGAGGTTCTTTATTTTGGTCCTTGGACATAGTTATAATTGTAGTTCATTATTGTGCCCATGTGAACTTGTGAAGATGGCAAGACATGAATGTACTAATGGGATCATGTCAATCCATTTTCTTAAAGAAATTTAAAGTATTTAACCACTAGTAGCTAGAAAAGAAAAATAAATAAAAGTCAAATATGAAATTAATTGTATAACAATTCTGAAATTTGCACAATATAAATGCTTTCTTTATCCAATTCCACACACCATGTGGCCTCGACAGTTTGCAGGCGAGGCGAATCTAGTACCATTAAATTTATTTATTTTCATTATATATTTCTTTTTTCTGGGATTGATTTTGGCTCTTTGGGAATTACAATAGTAACAAGAGCACTATAAGTCCCAAGAGAAAATTGCAATAAATTTCTAAGCAATGTTAGAGTTGCATAGTAAAACTATCAAATTTCTTATAAATATGAATCAATTATGTGAACATGTTTATTCGGAAGCAAGACAATGTATGGCTCGAATATAATGTCAAATAATGAGCAAAAGCTAATCCCACCTAATAAAAAGATACTTTAATTATTGTTGTTGTAACTTTAGAGTTGCGTTCTCTCTTCCTCTATAACTTGCACATTTCATTCAAACACTCACACTCTAAAGCAAATTTTTAAAATAAATTCATCAAACACATTTTCTTAGAATATGTTTTAAAATTAAATTAAATTTCTTTTTTTCAAAACATACAAAAATAATAATAATAAAATCAAACATGTCCCAAGTCTCTCCCCACCTTTTGTTTAGATAAATAAAATAAGCTCCTAGAGAGATGGGATGGAATAAATGGAGATCGGAGGTCTAATTACAATTATATATATATACTATATTATATGACTTTACCCTTTATGGTTGGTCAAAATTACTGAATTAAAAAAAATAAAAAAATAAAAAGAAATCATTCACTTTCCTTTAGTCCACGTTCTCTCACCCCAAACAAGTTATTTTTTAATTTCATTAATATTTTAAACTCCATAAAAAAGGACAAATTACACTTTGGTACTCTATGGTTTGGTCATATTTCACTTTAGTACTCGGTGATTTAAAAAGTGACACTTTGGTACCCTGTGATATTCTCTCTTAACAAATTATTTTTAAATAATTTTATATTTTACATACATATTTGCGTGTCCGTTAGGACACGCAAAACCTCTAGTGTATATATATGGTTAACTGTGCAATTATCGATCTTTGCCTAGCATCTAAAATTTGAAACAAGCTAGGAAGAAGAGGGAATTAGGGAAGGTCACGTGACAGGCAAAGTCCACCATAGAAATTCATTGGTGATGTTGAGAATAATGAAGTACAATTTGAAGATAAAAAGAATAACAGAATTTATATAAAATTGATCACATGAAGTCAATTACGTTGAAAGATCACATAACACCTTTTTAATCAACTGGAGCCAGTAATTAAGTAATCCATTATCTTAATTCTTAGGTGTAACCGTGTAACAGTTGACCTCACAAATTAAAGTTCCCTAAATCCAAATATACATGTGATTGCAGGTCCCACTAAGCCACTAATCTCTACCAAATTAACAAGCCACACACAAATCCTGTTCCCTTAACATCCTCCATCCTATGTCCATATGCAAAATCAAGCATCCAATGTTACTGGATTATTGAACTTATATAAGTTTATTTAAAGAGATTGTTTAACATGCAATTTGTGATATATATGAAATGGGTGGGGTGAAGTCTTTGATATGTTTTAATGGTGTTTAATAATAAATAGACAACTTGTCGAAAAGGTAAACTTCATATTTTTGAGCAACTAAAGTTTACCCTTTAAGCTATGTGAAATTATAATATTGTTTAAATTATATAATACTATTTTTATTTTAAAGAATTGTAATTAAAAAATAAACAATGATTTTTAAGTAATAAATTATTCATAAGAGAATTTTTTTAAAAAAAAATTAAAAACTGCTTGCAAGGTTTGGCGGCCAAAATTTAATTCTCGCATTTCTCGACACTGTTTCTTGATGTCAATGGTTTTGAGTATGATTTTTAGTTTAACCTGACTCTAAAATCTTAATATCATAAAATTTTGGGTAAAAAGCATAAATTACATAATATTTTATAAGCGTATTTTTCAAATTATGCCTCTATATGTCATAATTTTATTGGCTCAAAATTCATTGCACCCTAAAAGCAAACTTTACATCATAATCTAAACTCTAATCTTTATTTAAATATTTGTCAATAATTCTTTAATAAAAATAAGATAATTATAATTATATATATTGACGATCAATATAAAGAATATCATTTTTAATTTTTATACAATCAACCATATAAAAAAAGGAAAAGTTATTGTGACAAATATGTAAAATTTTCTTACAAAATTTGTCCGCTCATTAATCATTAAGGAAAAGATTTATCTTGTTGGAAGAGCAACAAGTGGATCCGTGGCGCAATGGTAGCGCGTCTGACTCCAGATCAGAAGGTTGCGTGTTCGATTCACGTCGGGTTCATTCCACGTTTTTTTAACTTCTTTATTTTTTTGTTACCATTTTAAAATTATTTAAAGATATGTACCAAAAATATAATAATAATAATTTTAAGAGAAGGTTCAAACGGCCTTTAAGGATGCAGACAAGCCCATCAATATCATGGGCCTGGCCCGGATGATTTGATGCCTTCTGATAAAAAAAACTTCAAATACACCCAAAATAAGAGTTTCGTTAAAAAAACACTGGTCAAAATTTCATTTTGGTCCATGAATTATAGAGTGAATTTTGTTTTGGTCCTTAAATTTTTTTTTGATCCAACTTAGTCTTCAAAATTATTTATTTGTTTCACCGTTAATCTAAAATATAATTTTGTCATATTTCTATCATTATCTGTAACTTGAAAAATTGAGATATATAACTTTTCTCTCATTTGTGTTTTAATAAATAAAATGACAGAGACAAAGAAAAAAAATCTTTTTTTTAGTTAGAAACTATTAGGAAAAATCTAATTAATTTTCTCTCTAAGAAAGAATATTATGTTTTTTTTATTAATTCACTTATTATGACATATGAGAAAGAAATTATGAAAATTAAGTGCATAGCTAAAAAATAATGGCAAAAAAATCAGATGAAATCACAATTGAAAGTTTGAAACTAATGGTGTCTTAGAGTGACAATTGAGAATATTTAAGGAATAAAATAAAATGAAAAAGAAAAGTCTACAAATCAAAACAAAATTTACTGTATAGTTCATAGATCAAAGTAAATTTTTTACCAAAAGAATGAATATCAAGGCAGTCAAGATCTAGATTTAAATCGTAAGATCGTACGATCTTACGATCTTGCAAGGCCAATTCTAGTTAAATCGGATGCAGGATCGGTTTTGACCAAGATCTGAGTAAGATCTAGATTTAAATCGTAAGATCGGTAAGATCGTACGATCTTACCGATCTTACCGATCTTGTAAATTTTTTTTAAAGCTTTNATTTTATCCCTATTTAATATTATAGTCATAATGGACGATTTGACTTTTGGTAGAGAATTATTTTGGGGTTCTGTAGTAATTAATTGGGGTAGGTTTCATAAAAAAATTGTGAGAGTATTTAAATTAGTTGGAGGAATTTAATTTTTGAAATATGAGCATTAAATTGATGATATAATTAAGTCTAATTTAATAANATTCATAGGATCTTACGATCCTCGATTCGATCTTACGATTCGATCTATCTTATGCTCCTTCCGATCTTGAGTAAGATCTCGATCTTAACTGCATTGATGAATATTGACATCTTCCACAAGAAGAGGAAGGAGATCAAAATGACAACAACTTATAAAAAAGTGATTAATCTGACGCTCTATTCTCACAATGACTTTGGAAGAAACGTCGATAATACAAACAGTTGGAAATTAATCTCTTATTTCTCTACATGAAATCAAGAATTAGGGTCTGTTTGGGAGGCACTTAATTTTCATCCAATCTCATCCAAATGGATGAGATGAGATTATTTTTTAATTGGATGAGATGAGATGATATATTGGTGTTTGGGTGATTTTAGTGATAATGATGTTAAATAGTGTGTGAAATTATATAAAATGATATGTAATGATTGTGGTTGGTAGAAATAATTGATGGATTTTTGCAATTTGTTGTATAGGGGTAGAAATGGTAGGAAATAATGAGATGAGATGGAGATAATGAGATGAGATGATAGGTGTTTGGTTGTGTTTTGATTGAAATAATATTGAGATAAGATGAGATTGGGAAGTGTGATATGGTATTGAAAATTGTGAGGATGAGAAAATTGGTTAGGGGTCAATCCAAATGCAAGTGGATGAGATTATGGGCCAAAATGAAAATAATATTGGAATTATTTATTGACATACAATTTGGTCCATAAATTCGAACTCTTCCAATTAATTAATCTCTAACATGTGTAAAAGATAACTGGGGTCTTGTAGAAAACTCCAATCATTAATAATGAGGTCTATTTATGAAATTGAACGACAAAAAAATAACAAATAATAGTTTGAGGACCAAATAGCAAATTAGAAAACAACACTAAATTCTAATAAAATGTGTGGTGAAAGGTTCATTTTGGTCCTAAATGTATGGCCTACTATTCATTTTGGTCCATTATTTTTATAAATGTTCAAATTGGTCCTAAATGTTAGCAAAATGATTAATGGTGGACCAAAATGAACATTAGGGCAAACATTTAGGACCAAATTAACCCTTTAACCCTTTATTTTTTAATCCAATGATTCAAGTCTGTACATAAACGTGGGCCATTTTGTATTTTGTCCCTAAAAAAATATTACCGTTATTATTTAGGAAATAGTTTTAACTAATCTCATAGTTTGATAAACAAAACAGAACGAGAAATAGTTTTAACTAATCTCATAGTTTGATAAACAAAACAGAACGAGAAATAGTTTTAACTCTTTTTAATTTTTTCAAAAAACTTCGTCAGATATATTTAAAAAAAAGAGGGATTGAATTGACATTCAGACTCAATAATATAACAAATATTTTGATAACCGAAATGAACTTATCTCATCGTTTGAAGATTAGACTGCCAACAAATGTGAATATTAAAATTTTCCATTTTTTTCACTTTTTTTAATTATTTTGCATTTTTGTATCGACCTTATTGTTTCTACTTCATATATAAAAGTCTAAAAGCAGAGCACATCTGGTCTTTACTTGTCACGTGGCACTGTGTCTTAAATTGTCATTAAAACTTTTTATGACTCTTCAACCAATCCATGTGCACCATGTCAAATATCATTTTATTTAACATTTTTTAATCACCAATTTAAATCCACATGTCAATCCTATCATTTCAACAACCAATCATATATGATTTTTATGCCAACATCAAACACGAAATTTTGCCACATATTTATTACCTTTTTCGTTGTATTATTTTCGTGTAGGTCAATATATGATTTCGCATGGGCTATTTATGGGTATAAAAAAAATAATAGTCAAGCCGATAAACATTATTTTCCATATAAAGATGGATATTTAATACAAATTGAATTTAATTATCAAATTTGCCCATTTCTATTAAATCGATTTGATTTGTATTAAATGTATTTTCAAATCATGCCATATATAATTAATCATATCATAGCAATTACCATATTCAACACCTTGACATACGTGATTTGCCTTTTTAAAAATGATGGTTCCCATCACAATTTTTCCAGACGCTGGATTATTTCAGCGAGATGGGTTTTTAGAATATGAGTATGATGAACCAGAAGTTTGATCACAGCTATGATAAATCAGCGGATGTAGGCGAGGGCATGTTGGAATTTGTTTCATACCTGTATCTAAAATCATATATTTTTACCAGCAAGAATAAAGCGACCTCCATCAAGTAAACATTGAAGACGATGACGATCACGATGAGGCAAGGGTTCTTATATTGGCCAAGTGGACCTACGAGTTGGGAATGGAGCAAGGGTTGCTGCAGTAGCCGTAGGGACATATGAGCTTGATATATATTAGAACAAATGAATTTTTTAATTTTAATGCCTAATGATGCTAAGAAGAGTCTGAGGAAATATATTGAACCAAAAGGTACGACACTTTCATTACTTTCTACTCACATGAGTTTCTTTATTTTGCCCCCATTCTTTTATACCTACATATATATTATCATTTTTGTGTTCATCTTTCTAACTCTTTAATATTGCCCTGCAACCTACAACTATGGAGCTTTTGAGTTTTGTACCAGTGAAGAAGACCGAAGGATGGCATCAAATTTACACACATTGTGAGTTTGTTGCTATCTACCATCTTATATATAATTTTACTCAAGAAACAACATTTTTCTTCAGGCCTACTGCAACGACTAATCCAATTATTAGTAAGTTCTCTTTGATTCCTTTACAAAGTAGGTTCCCTTACAATTTTCGTTAACCTCTCCAACTTGAAAGTCATTTCAATAGGATCCATTTTTTTTATATAGCACTTTTTATATGCACTTTATCTTCCTATTTTTTAAGAATCTTGCTCATAGTAATTGAAATGGTTTTCTTGCTTAGAATTATTGCCTCTAATATATATTTTTCTTTCATTGTCTTCTTTCTTTGTTTAATACATTTCCCCTCTAGCTAATATTCTCAAATGGGATTTCAGGATAGAAGCAAAGTTGTAGAGGTAGTGTATTCTAGAATGGTGAGAGAATGCAGAATCTTCTTGTAGTGATTAGATATATGGGAAGAATTAATGGTAGCCAATCAAAGCAAAAAAAACCCTTGCCCCAGAATAATTTTGTAGTATTATTTTGTGACTTTTTTTTTTATTTTATGATTATCTGCACTTTTGACTTTTATAATATAATTCATATTATACATTTTCTAATTTT
>QANZ01002004.1:0-39559 GCA_003254925.1 Chamaecrista fasciculata
TCTCTCTCTCTGTTTTTAAAGGGTTTGTGAAAGAATAAGTAATGGTGCACTTCTAAAGTTTTGTGCTTGATCTCTTTCTCTCTATATAATATAGTATTACTGTATCTTGGTCAGCTGTAGTACTCTCTCTGTCCCATAATATCAGCTTTTAAAAGTAAATACACACATATTAAAGAAATAATTAATTTTCTAGAATGAAGATAAATTTGAGTTAAAAGACTAAATTACCCTCATTAAATTATTCCTAGTTACTTTCAATAATTCAATACTAGCTTTGACTTTTAATAGGGATAAAATGGTAAAAAAATAATTAATGCTCTCTTGATTTTGTAAAACATCAGATATTTTGGGACAAAAAAAATCCTTCAACAAAGCAGATATTTTGGGACAGAGAGAGTAACAAATAATGAAATGATAATAAGATGAGATGATAGGTGTTTGATTGTGATTTGACTGGAATGATATTGAGATGAGATGATCTTGGAAAGCGTGAGGATGAGATATTTTTTGTTGAAGGTTTTGGTCCATCTCATTGGATGAGATGATGAGCCAAAATGAAAATAATATTAAAATTATTTTAAGAATACAATTTGGCCCATTAATTTGTATCGATCCCTAAAATATGTATATGATAACTCTGGGCTCGTAGAATATTGCAACGATCAATAATCGGGTATATTTCTAAAATTTAATGACCAAAAAATAACAAACAATAGCTTGGGGACCAGAATGCAAATAACATGAAAATTATTGTAAATGTACAATTTGGTCTATAACTTTGTATGTATCCAATGAATTAGTCCTTAAAATGTGTAAATTATAATGCGGGTCCTATATAAAATCGCTATCAGCAATGATCCAGCCTATTTCCGCTACTCAAGTACAAAAAAAAAAATCAAACAACTGCAAGAAGACCAAGATGCAACTGATCTCGTAGTCTGATAAACAAAACAAAACCATAAATAGTTTTATTATCGAAACGAAATTAATCTCATAGTTTAAAGACTAGCCTGACAACAATGCCAACAAATGGAAAGATAAAAAATCATTTTAACTCTTTTGAATTTTTAGGCAAAACTTTGTAAAATATATTAAAATAAAAGTAGGGATTGAATTGTACAATAGTGAAAAACATATAGGAACGTTGCAGTTTGGACTCAAAAATATAACAAATTTTTTGCGGACCAAAATGCAACTCATCTCGTAGTTTGAGTAAAAAAATCTAACCAGAAATAGTTTTATGACCGAAATGAAATGATCTTATAGTTTGAGGATCAAACTTTCACCAAAAGTGAATATAATTACTTTTTTCAATATTTTATTTTTTTAAAAAAATGAAATAACGGGACTAGAAGAAGATTGTACCATAAAAAAAATTTGGATTCAATTATATATTTTACTCAAACAAATAGAAGGACATTGAGACAAAAAAAACAAAACAACATTGCAATTTTCTGCCTACCTATGATTCGAACAAAAAAAAAATAAAAGACACATGGAAACTTTTATTTTTTCCCAAAAAGATAACCGTTATTTCTCCATTATCCATAGCGTAGAATCATCAGATGATTTTGGACATGAATATAGAACAAAAATAGTTTGAGGACCAAAATGAAACTAATTGCATAGTTTGAGGAAAAAAAACTAAATAAAAAATAGTTTTAGGAGCCAAAGAAATTGAGCTCATAGTTTGAGGACCAAAATGCCTATAAGAGTTAAGATAATTAATTTTTTTTTCTTTTCTTTTTTTAAAAATGCAGTAAAGAGAATAGAAGAAGATTGTAACTTAAAAAATAATTTAGGAATTTAATTGTATATTTTACTCAAAACAAATAGAGAGATATTGGGACTAAAAAAATAATAAAATTGCAAATGAACAAAAATAATTTTTGTTTAATTAAATTAATGTAAATTATATATATATATATATATATATATATAGACACACACACAAGAGTGAGAGAGAGAGTGATGTGTGTGTGAGAGAGAGAGGTGTGTGGGTGAAAAGAAAAAAAAAAAGTTGATAAAAAATGATAGATAGAGAGAGAAAATTATAAGTGTAATAAATGAGTATATGTAAATTACTATTTTGCCTAATTGTTTTTTTTTATTTGTATTAGAGTATAGGTAATTATAGGTGTATGAGTAGGGATAGTTTAGTAATTATAAGAGAAAATAAGATGATGTTGTGAATAAGATGATAAGGTGGATAAGATGAGATGAGATGAGAGTCCAACCAAACACCCAATCATTATTGTTCATTCAATTCTGAGATGAGATGATGTTTGAATAAGATGAGATCAGGTTTAAGGAGTTCCCAAACAGGCCCTTAATAAATTACTCAAAACCAATGGAGCTTCGAATACCAAATCATCATATGTAAAAACAAGTGTTGTCATAACCGAACCGGACAAAGACTCGGACAAGTGTTCGGTTCACGGTCTAATCGGTTGAATCGGTCAGACCATCGATCGGACCGGATGACGCAATAAATAATTATTTTTAATATATTAAATATAAACCCTCTATATTTTTTTTTGTGTCTAAGAGATGCATTAAATCTATTAATAAATACATCTCTTTATGCAAATAATATAACTTTTCTCTCCACAACTAGAGATTATGGACTAACTATTTTTTCAAGCAAGTAAATGGACTAAATGCATCTTAAACAATATCTCATAAGTCATAAACTCATAATAATCAAATTCAACATGTCAACTCTCAAGTTTGAAGTTCATCACATACAATTTTAAAGTTCAAAAGTACAAAATCCAAAAAAAAAACGTAAATCTGACCCAGTAAAAAAAAAAAACATTGAGAACCGCCGGTCCGTCCAGCGGTTGGACCCGAGTTTCCGGTTATTGGCCGGTTATTTCCGGTCCAATCCGGTCCAACTATCATTTTGGTTCAAATGGTTGAACCAACTCGCTCATCTCTTCGGCTAGCGGTCCGACCGACCGGTCCGGTCCGGTTTTCACAACAATGGTAAAAACACTAATTAATTAGCACAAACATTGTGATGAGTCACAAATCAATAAATCATTATACATTGTATGCCCAAACCACATATGGGCTTGTTTGGATTTGTTATGATTATAATTTGAGTGATCTTTTTGGGTTGAGTTAATTTTAATTTGAATGTTGTTTGGATAATTTGTTATTGAAGAAGCAATTACTTAAGGCTGGATGGACTTAGATGATCGAGCGAGAACCCACAAGAAAGACAAGTTAGAATTTAAGTCCCAATTACTCTGATGCCAAAATCAATAAGTATTTTATATAGAGAAAGTTGAAGTGAGAGGATAGAGAATGTGTACCTTAGACAGAGATATAAGCCTTTATATGCTGCGTTTAACATGGAGAGGAGAAAAGTAGAAGGTATTATGGTAGTTACGATCACCAAGCCCGTTGGAAGATTTATCACTAATCTCCTAAGTCCTTTAGTACTCATTACTAAAGAGCACTTGTTTAAATTAACCCATGTTTGGGAACTCCAATAACATCATCTTATTTTATTCAAACATCATCTTATTTCAGAACTAGATGAATTGTACTATTTGGTTGTTTGGTTGGACTCTCATTTCATCACATCCACAACATCATTTCATTTTCTTTTATAATTACTAACTATCTCTACTCATACAACTATAATTACCTATACTCTAATACAAATATAAAAAGGGTAAACTACAAGGAAGGTCCCTGTGATTTGGGTCGTTTACAGATCGGGTCCCTGTGGTTTAAAAAGTGTCAAATTAAGGCCTGAGGTTTACTCCGTTAGCAGAAAGGGTCACATGGTATTTTTCCATCCAAAAATTAAGGAAAAAATGAGTTTTATCAAGACTTCATTCATTCTTTCAAGATTTCCTTTCATTTAGGTCCTGATTCATCTCATAATAGTTTTATTTTTTGCATTAAGGTTCTTCTACTTTTATAATAGGATCAACATGTAAGAAAGAAGAAATGAATTGGGGTTTTAATTAATTTTACCCAAAAAAAAAAATAGAACATAGTCTGTCGAACTTCCTCTTCTTCTTCTTCCTCCTCAACAACTCTTTCTTCATCTCTTCCTCTAGTACGATCTGTTGGATATTATTATAGAAAATAATTAAATATATGTATTTAGTAAGCCTATTTAATTGTGGAGGAAGAAGAAGAAAAGAAGAATAAGAAGAAGTTCGACGGCCAATGTTGTATCGACCGAATCAAGGGTAGCGGGAAGAGCCTGCCCCTAGCTCTAAAAAATCTCTATATTTTGCTATCAAAGGAGTGCTTTTAGTTTTTCTAATAAATAATTCAAATTAAATGTCTTAATTAATAAAAATATCATTAAATTAATTATTTCATCCATATATACAAGTTAAAAATATACAAATTAAATAAATAGTTTAAATAAAAGAAAATTTGGCCTGAGCGGACCCGATGACCCAGACCGGGTTGGGTCTTGGGTTCGGCCAAAACTCGGCTCGACTCGTGTACCAATTTGGATCCTCTATATAGTGCACTACAGGTGAAGTGCAGAAAAAAAAAATGAACAATTAGAGAGAGAAAGTGTCAATAGGACGACTCACTTTCTCTCTCTAACCTATTTTTATTTCTCTTAGCACTACACTTTAAAGTATTATAGAGGATTCAAATTGACCAACACACCCCTAGGACTAGCAAAGTTGAGTTCATAAATGGGCTTGACTCTTACTTTGAACAAGGCAGGGAAGGCCCATGTTTGACTTAATGGGCTCTTGAGAATGTGAGATTGTTGCCGTTGAAATCACAGCCGATCCTCATGGTCAAATTCAAATGTAGATATTTCAACCGTCAGATATACCTGCCCCTTCACATCCCTTACTACTTGGGATTTGGGAAAAATGGAAAAAAATGATGAAAGAATAGCCATCAGGACTTTTGTGTGGTCTTGGGGTTTTAGGGTTACTCCAACACCATCTTTTTCTTCTGCCTTTCCTACTACTTTCTAGGTTTTTCTCCACTCTTTCTACCCAAAATCAAAGAATCAACCACCATGGCCCGAAAAACAACAGTATTAGCCAACTTCCCGATTACCTTTTGGTTCAAATCCTCTCTCATCTCCCCACATTTGATGCAGTTCGCACTAGTGTTCTCTCAAAAAGATGGCTCCATCTTTGGTCTCACATCACACATCTCCATTTTGACTTACACCAATACCTTGATCGTTTGAAATATGATTCCGACTGCTTTAGCATGGATTCCTTCGAAAATTTTGTGTCCATGGTTCTACTTCGTCTTGCCACTCCAACCCTCGAAAGTTTTTCGCTATTAATCGATTACGGTGTGGTTATTGATTCTTTTATCGAAACTTGGCTCCCTACTCTTGTGAAAAAGAGACCCAAAAAAATTCTCACCATTTCTTCCCTAGATTTTGACACTAGAGTTGATGAAACCATTTCCTTTCACCAAGGTTTCACTTGCCAATCTCTCGTGCATCTTAGTCTAAATTTAAATTGTTTTGTTAGTGTTCGCAACTTTGTTCACCTTTTTAATCTCCACATCCTTGAACTCTCTAATATTCGTTTTGACTCTGACCCTTCCCAAGAAGATGTCGTTCTTAGATTTCCAGTCTTGAAAAAGCTTAAATCTTATGAAACTTGTTGGTATAATGTTCAAAGCGTGAGTTTTGAAGTGCCTTCCCTTGAAATAGTTGAAATAAAAGAATTCGTGCCACTCAATATTTACGATTATTGTTCCTGAAACGTAAATTATCATATTATCTCAAAACCAAACTCCATTAGTGTTACATTTGCTGATTTTTATAAGTCAGAAGAAGAAAAAAATCGATGGGGCATCCGAGCCTGTATTCTTCTCCAACTGTTGAAAGTCCACCAGGTGAAGCATCTCACACTTTCACACACCAAGGTAAATTTTTTCTCTCTTCAAATTTTATATCAATTTTGAATTTTGGTCCCTAATATTTGTTTACTATTAATTTAATCTAAAAAAATTTACATTTTTATTGATCTTGCCTGTTGACCGAATGTTTTTAATAAATTAAGATAGATTTCATGTGTTTTTCAATTTAGATAAATTTTTCTTATTTTGGTCCCCTATGCTCAGGGTACCAAATTGGTTCCCCAGTTATTTTTCGTTCCATATTGGTCCCCTAGTTATGCAAAATTTGACAAAGTTGGTCCCTCTAACAGTTTCCATCCATTTTTCCGTTAAAAGTAAGACAAAATTGGATTTTAACTCCTAAAAGTTTAAATTTTTTGCATTGAGGACCTTTTTTTTCTATAACAGAACCAAAATGTAAGAAAGAAGAAATATCTGGGGGTTTTAGTTTATTTTACACAAAATACACAATCTCTCTCTCCACAAAATCTCGTAGTGAAGTTTAATCGATAGCCATGGCTTCTCCTTCTAATTTGGACCATCACATCACGCTCCTTCTTCTTTGCCATATTCGTACTGTGCTTCTCGTCGGCCCCCGCCTAGCTCCGACGGCTCGACCACGATCTCCGACGCGACGGCTCTCTCAGCTTCCTCATCGTCGGAGATTGGGGACGGAAAGGAACCTACAATCAAACTCGTCACGCACGTCAGGTTCGATCGTTTAATTAATTTGCTTTTCTTTTCGATTTGATCGATCAATTTCTCTTATTTTGCTGAGAATTTGAACTCTGAAGAATGGTAAATGCTATATATATGTGGAATTTAGAAATAGTTAATTAGTTAGTTAAATTCATGATACATTCATATGCGCTAGTTTCCTTTTCGGAATTTGAGTGAAATTTGTTGAAATCAAAGACCGGTGACGTAGCATCGGATGCAAATCGGACCTCACGAATCCTAGTCTCTGCGAGGCGTGCGTGGCGGCGGGTATCAGGTTTCGTAGAGAGCTATGAAGCATGGACACTGACACGGGCACGGGACACAACACGGACACAGACACAGTGACACGTCAAACTCTCAAAATTACGCGACACGACACGGCATATATTTATATATATAAATAATTAAATATTCATAATTTTTAATGAAAAAATTAAAATTACAATTTTTATTCATAATATATGTCATATCTATTATTATTTTCTCTTGCCTATCATGCTAAAGTTACAAAAAATTGATTTATATTCTAAAATTTATGGATATGTGACGTGTCAGTGTCATACGAGTGTCGGACACTGACACGTGTCTGACACGGCGACACGCCTTTAAAATGAAGTGTCCATGCTTCCTAGATTCAAAATAAACACTTTTATGTACAAAAATAAATAGATATATGAGAAATAATTTTTATATAAATATTTGTTGAGAATTTTTTTATTTTTTAAAATATATTTGTTAAAAAATCTAAATAAAATTCCAATTCACATTTTACAAAATAAACATATAAATTGGTTGTTGAGAAATACACAATTTAATAACTCAATCTTTAAAAAACTAGTTTATATTCTTTACTCATTGAAAGCATGGTTATCAAACTCAAGTTTTAACTTATATAACCTTACCAAGTTTATTCAAGTTAATTTTCCAACAAACTCTCATGTTTTTGTCAAACTTGGATATAAACTCGTAAACTTGCATGTAAACTTGTAATCTCACAATAAACTTGTGAACTCGCAATAAACTCATAAAGGTTGGTCATTTTTTATTTTTAGTTTATGAGTTAGACTCTCAACTCATCCAACCTAGTCTATAAAATATTGAAGATTGACTTAATATGAATGAACTAAACATAGCTATATGCCTATATGTAAATTTCTAAGCTTAAATTAGTCCATAAAAATGTGATTGTATATTAAAAACAACTTATATATGTATATAATGTTATATATAACTAAATGAAATCATTTTTCAAGTTTATATGTTATTTAATAGTTGTTGAAGTTAGATATATATATAAACCAAATTTATTTTTTCATCACATTTAAATTTATAAGTAGGTGAATGATCATTCACTGATATCATTATTATTTACACATAAGTAAAATCTTATGAATTTAATATTTGATTTTATGATTGAAGTTCACACTATCGTTTGTAAGTTAACTTAAACTCTTGAGTTTCACAATCTTGATTGGGAATCAACCAAAATATTTATTTTTTTCATAATTTAATTCCTAAAAATAGGCTTAAGAGACTAAAATATATTATCTTCACAACATTAACAAATTAAAGTTTTAAAAATTGTGTTATTAACTCATTCTTTTATAAATAAAATTGTATGTTTATTCAATCTTAAATGATGAATTGATATACGAATCTGCATAATGCTTCGTATATTCATTAGTTAAATCATGTAGTTTCATTATTGAGGCATCAACTTTAGAAAATGATATACAAACAAAATAAAGGATAAGCTCAATCCTAAATTCGAATCACCTCATGTTCACTGGAGTTTGGTATGGAATAAATTAATATATTAATCCACTAACAATATGCCATATATCTAAGTGCTCGGAGTTGGAATGAATCTCAATCAACACTTTAAGATGATCACAAATCATTTTTAATATTAATTGATCTAATTAAGTAAGAAATTGTAACGATTCATCAACGTGTGCTTTAACTTTAGATGTTGCTTGGACAAATATACCAAAATATTATTTTACCATTATACTGCATAAGTGATAATCAATATTTTGTCAAGAGGGCTTTCAAGATCGTAAAATTTTATGATCTTATGATCTTACACAACATTTCTTTGTAAGATCTTGCTCGTGATCATTTATGGGTGAAATCGGTTCAAGATTGCTCGCAAGATTGTAGGACCGAACGACTTATTGATCTTGAATTTTTTTTTTGAAGGCCCAAGACGGTCCAAAATGTTGCGTTTAATTGGGTCCAAAATGCTACATTGTCGGTCGTTCTATACCTACGAAGCATGGACATTGACATAAATACGAAACACGACACGCTGAATTTTTAAAATTACATGACACGACACGGTATATATTTATATATATACATAATTAAAAATTTATAAATTATGATGAAAACTTTAAAAATTATAATATTTATTCATAATATATATCATTTATGTCATTATTTTTTATTGTTTGTTATATTAAAGTACAAACAATGATTTTATATTTTGAAACTTATGAATATGTGACGTGTAGGTATCACACGGGTGTTGCACACGGATACGTGATTGACACGACGACACGCCCTCAAAATAAAGTGTTCATGCTTCATAGCTCTATACCAATGTTAAATTTTGAAGGTTCTTGTCTAAATTTGTGTGATGAAGGATTGTGCCAATAATGTGAGTATAGAATACTATTGATATAGAAAAAAATGTTATTTAATTAACTAAAATATCTAAAGCCTTATGTGTGTATATGTGTGTATATATATATATATGTGAGAGAGAGAAAGAGTATGAGTATATATATCTACGAAGCATGAACACTGACACAGATACGAGACACGATATAGACACGGACACACTAGTACGCCAAATTCTTAAAATTACACGACACGACATATATTTATATATATAAATAATTAAAAATTCATAAATTTTGATGAAAAATTTAAAAATTACAATGTATATTCATAATATATGTCATATGTGATATTATTTTCTATTATTTGTCATGATAAAGTCACAAAAAAATTAACTTTATATTGTGAATCTTATGAATGTGTCGTGTGGGTGTCGTACAGGTGTCAGACACAAACACTTGTCTGATACGGGTGACACACCATCAAAATGAAGTGTCCACGCTTCATAGGTATATATATTTGAATTTTTGTTTTATATGAAAAGCTTAATAAACAATTTTTTATACAAAATAAAATGTTTGAGAGGTAGTCTTTTGTTTGTCAAATTTCATACTATAAAGTATAAAGTGTATTGTTTACCAAAAAAAAAAAGTATACAGTGTATTGTTTTTTTTAATTACCAAAAAAGTGTATAGTTTTTTTGGTAGAAATATATAAAATCTATTTAAAAGAGAAAGTAGTTAAAAAAAAGTCAAAAAATTATAANAAAATTGATGTACTTGTACACTGGACCTCTCCCTAAACATGCCCAAAAAAACGGCATCAAACTCACTCTCAAAACAGAACTGTCAACTCACTCTAAAAACAACATAGATATTCCAAAATGAGTATGTGGCCTGGTGTAGTATATCCTTCCATCATGGTTTAGACATTTAGTTCTTCAGCTGAGTCCAACTCTTATCTATCTATTATTTCAATATTTGGTGTCCAGAATGGAGCTGTGGGTACTCATTTGAGTACCTGAGTTCAGCTTAAGGTTAATTTGGAAACAGATACTGCCAATCAAGTTCTCTTTGTGAACAACGTTGGTTTAAGGTTATGAGAGTAGATAAATTAATATTTATTTTAATAGCCAACTGCTATAATCTACAAAATGTCGTCAACTACCACTAGCATAAGTGTGGCTTGAAAGAGTAGGAAATGGGTACAACTCTTAAAGGACCTAAAAGTTTGTCTAAATTCTTGGGTATTTATTTTTGTTTTGGTGTCTTCTTTGGTCCATTTGTATTGAAGTTTGAAGCTACCTGTATTCAAATCCTCAATGAGTGCCCAGACCAATATCCTGAAGTCCTAAACTACTGAAGCATCTGTTATTCTGTCCTCAAATGATCTCTTTCCATCCAGAACACATTCATAAAGGAAAATTAAATGGGACCATCGTCATTATAAAAGGGACAAAAAATCATAAGGGTGCCAACTATGTCCTTTAAAAAAGCTACTCTGGGTCATGTTTAGCTTGCTTACTTTTTAATAATTGTTTAATTATCGGTTATCACTGTCAGCATCCAGATTCCATGACTTAATTTAGATAAGGATCAAGGTGGAGCTGATTCTCTTTACTATCCTTTTGCATTCAAAAAATTTATGTACTCTAAAGAAACTGAAGGCAGACTTCTAATTTCTACGTGTAGAAAACTTACAAAACTTACAGTATCATATATTTTTTTCTTCGATTTTATTCTTTCATTTTGTTTTCTTTTATTGTCTTTTTTGTTCTATTTTTTTTTTCTTTCAGATTAATAAAAAAAACTAAAGTCTACTTTTTTACAGATCGAGGCAAGAAATACACTTCGAATATTTTTTCTATTTACTTTTATCTCTCAGAAAAAATAGAATGAATTTCCTATTATTTAATATTGTATTGAATTTCATAGAATTTACCTTTACGGCTTTACCTTTACCCTGCACAAAAAGATTTTATAAATACAATACCTCTAAATTAGTCTTAGAGCTTCACAATTACAAGGATTTAAAGTAAATTTGCGAGAATGCATCATGTTAACGTTTCTTAATTCTCTTTTCCAATTTTTTATCAAATAAAAATCATCGATGAATGCTGGTCCTTCAATATCGGCAATTTAAATTTTGAAGTTTGAACATTGGTGATACCTGTCCCAAAAGACAGTAGTAAAATTATGTCACGACAACTATTCATGACTCTGTTACTAGCCAAAAAAAAAAAAAATATTTATGCCTCTCTTGACCTACGCTGATCAATTCCAATTCCAAAAGTAAACACTTCCAAGCCCTCTTTAAAGAGTGCCTCGAGTAACAAATAATGGAGCTCATGACTAATACTTGACAACAAAGCGAGGTGATATGTGGATGTGGAATTAAAAAAGTCAAAATCAGAGAAATCAACAACTGTTGTTTCCCTCTATACAAACAAGAAAGAATTGAATATACGGAAGTATGTACCTATCGTTGTCAAAAGATATTAATATATGTAACTAGACTCCGTTCCTAATTCATTGGCTCTTTCTATACAGAGAGATTGTGCCTCCACACACGTAATTGTCAAAATATGGAAAAACCTTCTCTGTTCAAAATTCAAATACCTTATGTTTTTGTAGAGGGAGCCGAGACTCGGTGTTCCAGGAAGAACTCTACGATCACGCATCCACAATTTGACAGAGAAGGAAGGAAGTGACAGTGCGGCGTGAACAAAACGAAAGGAAATAACACGGAGAACCTGTAGGTTTAGTATAAAACTCAGATCGGAATAACAGAGAAAGAACGGAATCGCATCTCGGAAAATTAGGGCATGGAGATCATCAAAGAAAAGAGAGAAATCAGAGTCGATGAAAGCGACGTCGCACTGAGATATTTTCATGAAAAAGAAACAGCCGTCGAGACGCAAAGACGGAAATACCCTTTCACCGAAATAAATATCCAGGACTTCAGGTTTGGCGTCGTTTTGAAGCAGTTGAGTATATGCGAATCAGGGTTTTGAATTCTAAGGTTAGGAAGTTACTTCGGTATGCAAATCTCACGTGACACCTAACCTTTAAATGAAAGTGGGCCAGCGTAGCCCAATTTAGCCGTATTAGTGGGCCAGGGCATTTCTTTCTCCTTGATTATTCAAAATGGATCAACTTTTTTCCTTATATATATATACATGACAATATGAGATGTACCTTTTTTGAATTAAGCTTGTCACCTACTTCTAGACCAAAAAAAAAAAAAGTAAATAGTAAATTGAACATTTGGTACTTGAAAGATCATCGAGCTCACAACTCGGTCCCTAAAAGATTGAATTGTACAATTTAGTCCCTGAAAGATCAAAATAGTATACCAATTAATCCTTTTTATAGACTAAATAGTATATCGTTTTAATGTTTTCGGGACTAAAAAATATACCATTTTGATCTTACATGGATTAAATTGTACATTTCAATCTTTCAGAGACTGAGTTGTCAGCTCGGTGATCTCCAAATTATTAGTTTACTCAAAAAAAAAAGTTTGTTACCTACTTGATTAAATTTTAGAAATAAAATCATCACAAGATTTTTAATTGTACATTATAATATGTAAATATGGAGGCACGGATGAACAAACATAAACTAGAACAATTTTATACGATATTACGTGCTTTCCACAAAAATTTGTAGAGTAATAGTTATTTAATATGCTGGAAATATATATTTTGGTGTGAAATAGAGACAGATTTAGAGTATACTTATATAATTAGCTTTCTTTCTTTTTTTTTTGGCCAACTAATTAGCTTTCTTTCGATGCGTACGTGCAAACGTACAAACGCATTATAACACTTACAGCGATATTTTGAAGTAGTTGGGTGTGGTATACTGGTATCATATCTCATTCTTCCATATGCACATCATTAATTACTAACTACTAATTACTAAATAATAATTATTATTATTTTTCAATCAAGATCCCATCATGACCAAAGAGCCAATTCTAACCGGTTTAGAAAAGAAGCAAGCAAGTTATATATTATTGTAGTTGATAACTCATTGCAGCGACAGTTCTGTGTGTTATCTTTGAATCTCTACTTCCTTTTCTTTTCCTTTACTCTGCAGACGAATAATTTTGAACACCAAGTGAAAAAACTTGAGGTTTTATCATTTGTTTTTTTGTGGAAGCGAAAAAGGGAAAATTAGATTAATATATTTTATCTTAAAATGGATAATCTGTTACTCAAGCTACCTTAATATCTGTCCAGATAAGATTTAACTTTGACATCATAATACTAAAATTAGCATGGTCAAAATTCACAAAGCAGATGAGTGGTTAATAACTACGAACTATTATAATCTAACGCTCACCCTTAAAATTTTAGCTAGTATATTTATGATAAATTGATAATACAGGTTACAGCATTATGATAATAAAAAGAAGAATTATTATTATAATAATATATATTTTTCCATCCAAATTCTAGGTCTGTATTTAAGACCGGCAAAAGACGTTCGCATTATTTTTAGGTTAAGAAATTTTTGGATGGAAATGTAAATAAAATACGTTTATAAGGTAAATTGGTTAGAGTACTATCACTTGAACAACTTCAAATGCTCTTGGAGGGATTTATAAATAAATATACATATAGAGGACGATATGGAAAATTGAAAAGTCAGAAAAAAGAAAACGGAGAATATAAAATTAGAAAGGACTACATGAAAATTGAAAAGTCAGAAAAGGGATGAAAATAATTTTATTGATTGAGCAGAAAACATTGATTGATAAAGAATTTGGAGGATGAAAATTGTGGAGAAAAAAAAAAAGAATATATATAGAAGAATAGATATGGTAAATGGTAAATCATAAATGCATGTAATTTGTGAAGTGAGAGAAGGCAGCATCGAAGAGAACAAACAAGTGCGGATGCGACAAATCTTACACCCTAAACCGTTCATCTCTCTCTCTTTTCTGGGGAGAGAGCAATTCGCTGAATCATTATTACGAATTCCTAAAAACCTTATCTCAGAAGAATAATAAAAATCTCCAAATATCTATACAGAAAACAAACAGAATCAATTTCTAGGGTTTCCAGATCATCTCTGTTAATTTTTTTTGTTGTTCTTTCCTTTCTATTTTCTCTCCCTCCAAACACCGTTCCCGCTCCTGCATTCTTTCCTTACAAGAAAGCGGGGACTAGTGTTTGAGGTTTTTTTTTCCTCTTCTTTCTTCTTTTTCGTTTTTCTTTAATCGATCAGCTGCTGGTGGTATCTTCTTGAATTTCTTTTGGATCTCTAGTTCTCTGGCGAGGTTGAAAATTCCAGGAAATTGACCTTCGTTTTTTCCGTTGTGTACGACCTTCGCCGGCTGCTCTTGATTCGTCCAGCTCAGTTCTTAAAGGTATCACGATAGGAATGTTTAATCTTGCTCGTTTTCCATTTTTCTGAGTTTTAGAAATCAGCTGCTTTGGGGAAATTTATTTCCTCCGGTCAGGTTTTGAGCTTATTTCCTAATCGATTCAGGTGCCGGCGATGTCCTTATTCAGTGGATTTATTATTGTTATTGTTTCTTGTTTCACCGGGCATGAGCTGTAAATTTGTTTTATTATTAGGTTTTATGTCGTTATCTTTTCTTTCTTGTAGGTTTGCGTGAGATAGTTTGATCTGAGTGGGACGACAATGAAGGATCTTGGCATGGAAGGACGGCAGGAGAATGGTTGAGGTAGTATGACGGGAAATAGAGGATGTTAGAGCTCCTATGATATCTTTTGTTACCAATTTATTGATTTCTTAAACCTTTGGAGACATTCAAATTGTTGAGGTTCTAATGTTGATTTGATTAATGGATTCGGAAGCAGTTCAATCTTCCACAAATTCGGTGAAATGTTGTAACTGTGGGTGTAGTTGCTCGTTGGCAGCTGATTTTTCAGGAACATGGCTTCGTTCTGTTAAACGGAAGCATGCTGAGTTTGAACATGATAATATATTCTCTTTACCCGAGTTGGAGTTCTTTTCAGTTGCACGGGTCCAAATTGAAAATGAATGTGAAGCATTACGTGAGACAGTTGCTAGTCAACAACAAGCTATACAAGATCTATACGCTGAATTGGAGGAGGAGAGAAATGCTTCATCAACGGCAGCAAATGAGGCCATGTCTATGATATTGAGGTTGCAGAGAGAGAAGGCAGAGATTCAAATGGAAGCTCGGCAGTTCAAGCGATTTGCAGAGGAGAAGACATCACATGATCAGCAGGAGCTTTTAGCATTGGAGGATATGTTGTACAAGAGGGAGCAGTCAATTCAAGCGCTTACATTTGAAGTTCAGGCCTATAAGCACAGGATGATGAGTTATGGCATCACTGAGGCTGAGGCTGAGGTTGAGTGTGAAATGAATCAGAGCATGGGGGAATTGGGTGATCAATATGAACTTCCCACATTTGATTATCCTCCTTTAAAATGTATCGGACATATTGGTATGGATGCTGATAATGATGATACAGATATTGAGAAATATGCTTTTGGTGAAACTCCAAGGGATCGATTGAGAAACTTGGAAAGTAGAATCTTCCAAATGGAGAGGAATTACAGTCATAACCAGGTCGATGGGGATTATATGGGAAAAAATTCCCCAGAGAAGGTTGTTGCTGGACAGTCTCCGAGTCCACTTAGACATTCAGAAATGGGTCCTGACTTTGTGATGGATTCTCCCAAGAGCTTTAGGAAGATGGATTATGTCTCACAACCAGATGATCATTCCAATTTGAGAAAGGTAGATTATGCATCAGAAGCTGCTGATGATACGGGTGACCGAGTTTATACTATTGACTCTGTTCATACTGGGACGCCATACAAGGGATTTTCAGAGTCCAAAGCAGGAGCTGTTTGCGAAGATTATACAACCACTTCTACAGATTTTGAGGATCCTGACATTAAGAAGCTTTACATGAGGCTTCAGGCTCTTGAGGCTGATAGGGAATCAATGAGGCAGGCAATCATTTCAATGCGCACTGATAAAGCCCAGGTTGTGTTACTGAAAGAAATAGCTCAACATTTGTGCAAAGAGATGTCACCACAAAGAAAAATGACAGTCAAGAAGCCATCCGTTGGTGGCAGGTTTTCATTTTTGTCAATTTTTAAGGTAATATATATATATATATATATTTTAAAAAAGTTCCTATGAATATGCACATGTTTCTATCATATATTGGATGTGACTGTCTTTTGTCTGTCAAGTAATTTATTCATTTCATTATTCATTCATCATCTGTTTGCCCATCAATTATGGTTTTCAACAATTCAGGTTTTGATCTCTGAAACTTTGAAAATCCCATGCTGGCTAACTTATCAAGTGAATACATGAAAAAATTTAGTTTCTTCTTTATTGGCGGCTGTGGCTATCTCATTAATTAATAATATGAAATACTTTTGAAGTCTAGTCTTTATATACCAAATGTTCCCCTGGCGCCAAATGAAAATTGGAAAAGAAAAGCTCCCAGCTAACTTGTGCAATGTCTACCAAATGGTAGTTGTTTCGTTGTTTTTCTATAGTTCAGAATTTTATGTTGTCACTCACGTTTTCTATTCTCATTTTTGTTCAGTGGATAACCTCGTTGGTTTTGTGGAGAAAGAAAGCTTGTCAAAGCAAGTAAGTAAACATAGACAACCTTTTCTGATAGCTCAAAAGTATAGTTTTACAGTTTTACCTTACAAATTATTTACAACCTTGTCTCTGTAAGCAAAGTAGTGTACTGAAGTTTGAGCCTGATCAGGAATGAATTCTCAGGATCATCTTAGACAGTAATTACTAGAGAGCACAATTTTTATAATTGAGATGGCTAATAATCTTCAGACTTCAAACATAAAATTCACTGTAGAATGCTAAATATTGATGAAATTCACTGTACAATTACCTTGTTACTTTCAGAAGGCGTGCCATCTACTTAATGGTACTCTACGTATATTGGTTTATATTTGCAACTGTAAATTATAGGAAATTATAATTTCAATCAATCGGTGACAAAAATTGTCAATTTCCTTTTCGGGAACTTTCAATGTTGTCTCCAAGGATTGGTGACTGCATGTTGATACATCACTCTTCTCTCAATGCATAGGCATTTAAGCAATTTCACTGAATTGTTGTCTGTTATATATTCTAAGATATAATTTTTCTTTTCTCTGAGCTATTTATGCTAATATTTTGTTAGTGGGTTCAGATGGTATCCTTGATATTTTATTGATCAATAATCATCCAAAACATTTTTACTATAGGTATATGCTTGGGCTACCAGTCAACCGTGCGGGGTTACTAATGCTTCTTGACAAGGGACCCCATGCAAGGACATGGAGATGTGTCTCTAGCACTCAGGTGGGAGATTATGTCTCGAAGTTCTGTGATTAAGCTCGGATGTGGGAACGCCAATCACAAATTGAATTTTGATCACAGTACTCCCACATTTAGAGTTGGTTCTTTTTTCTTCTTTCTTTATTATTTTTGCTAGATTTTGGTTTTCCATGCTAAAAGAGTTGTTTCGTGCAGTTTTCTATTATTTCCCCTGTAAGAAATCGTATGTAATTTGTTGGGTGATTGGTGAGGTGAAACTAGTATGTCATATGAGCTACTTGCACATATGGTTTGTTTGAGTTGAGCTCGAGGCACTCGTCTTTTAAGTCTCTGTACATGACGTTGTAAAGTTCCTCTTTAAGGACTATGCAGTTACAGTTCTTTCCTCTAGTTCACAGTTTGATTTTTGGGCCTTGCCCAACTCCCATCCTCTCTGTACTAATTATGTATATTTGTATTGTAAATATATGAGAGATTAAGGATGAATGGCAACTTGTTACCTTTTGCTACTTATTCACCGTTTTTCTCTCTATGGAATTGGTGATTTGGGTCAGCAGTTAAACAGACAATAAAATTATGTTTGGATGAGGTAATTTAAGGGGAGAAAGTAATATTTAGAGGTAATTCAATTTCTTTCTTTGAAAATTTTAGTATGTAGAAAATTTTTGTATGTAAAATTATTTTCTTTTTAGTATGTAGAAAGTAATATCCAAACACATCATAAGGGTATAATAAGTTGACCAACACATATGGCTAATCGAATTGGCAGTGATGGTTGAGCCGTGGAGAGTAGTAGGATTGCTTCAACACAAAGAAAGTATGGTGGCTCCTATTTTTTTTTGTAACGACGTCAAAGAAAAAAAATTTCGCAATACAAGACTGGAAGTAAAGTTCGAAGTTATAGATACAAATTACAATTCGTGGGCCGTACTCGCACTCTTAATATTCCCAAGATAGACAAGGTACGACTGGATTAATGTCATTAAAATTTGCTGGACACTATTAGTGTAATTTTGTAAATAGAAAATGTTATGCTTTCAATCTTTGAGATTTCCTTACTAGTCACATGTACATATTTACAGAAAAGTGGGCTAGGCCCAGAAAAAGGTATTTTAGAATACCTCTCTCTTCTCCCTCATACCAGACCTCGAAAACGGAATCCCATGGTCAATTTGTCCATTGCTAACCATGGGGACCGGAGGTACCGGCGGTGTTTTCAATTTCGAAATTGAATACATTTCAAGTTTTCAACTATCACTCAGGAATGATAAATTTTACCATTTACGATCAAGTTTACTTGCTATACGCAAGAAAGTAAACGTGACAATCATTTTCACTAGTAATATGATACCAAGTTCAAATAATAATAAATCCATGGAAGTGTACCATCCATCTTCTTCATAATTTTAGCCTATACAAAGGTTTGTAGCGTCTTCCATCCTGAAACATGAACCTCCGAATAAGATGAGTTTAATACTGAAAACTCTAAGGTTTAAGAATCCCAAGCTTGTGCTTCTGGAATCTTGCTCCAATCTTCGTGACCTCAACATCATCCATGCTCATATGATCAGAAACCATGTCTTCTTCGACGTATTTTCCGCCAGTCGTCTCATTGCATTCTGTATAGACTCATGCTTGCTAGATTACGCCGTTCGGGTCTTCTCCCAAATCCAGAATCCCAATCTTTTTATCTTCAACGCCATGATCCGTGGTTGCTCAAGCAGTGAAAACCCACAAGACTCGTTTCATTATTATATCCAATCGCAACGCTTAGGTATTTTTCCTGATAATTTAACTTTCCCATTTTTGGTGAAGTCATGTGCGCAGTTGGAGTCTGCAGCTATGAGCTCTCAAGCTCATGGTCAAATCATCAAGCATGGATTTGAAAACGATGCTTATGTGCGAAATTCTCTTCTTCATGTTTACTGTACTGTTGGGGACGTGAAGGCAGCGAGCTGTATTTTCCAGAGAATTCATCGATTTGACATATTCTCGTGGACTTCCATGATATCGGGTTATAATAGATGTGGGGATGTTGAATCTGCACGTCAACTGTTTGATAAAATGCCGGAGAAAAATTTGGTGACGTGGAGCTCGATGATTAGTGGGTATGCCAAGAACAATCGTTTCCATGAAGCGATTGCATTGTTTCAAGATCTTCAGGAAGAAGGAGTGGTAGCAAACGAAACCGTAATGGTGAGTGTGATTTCTTCATGTGGTCATGTGGGTGCTCTTGAAATAGGGGTGCAAGCCCATGAATATGTGATAAGAAACAATTTGACTGTGAATTTAATCCTTGGAACAGCTATTATTGACATGTATGGAAGATGTGGGGATATAGAGAAAGCTACTCAAGTTTTTGAGCAAATGTCAGAGAAGGACACTCTTACTTGGACATCATTAATCGCTGGATTAGCCATGCATGGTTATGGAAAAAAAGCACTTGGATATTTTTCTGAGATGGTGAATACAGGGTTAGTGCCGAGAGATATCACATTTACAGCAGTATTAGCTGCTTGCAGCCATGGGGGATTAGTAGAAAGAGGTTGGGAGATATTTCAAAGCATGAAAAGGGATTATGGGGTAGAACCAAGGTTGGAGCACTATGGATGCATGGTTGATCTTCTTGGGAGAGCAGGGAAACTTGAAGAGGCAGAGAAGTTTGTTCTTGATATGCCAGTGACGCCGAATGCTCCGATATGGGGAGCGCTGCTCGGAGCTTGCCGGATTCACAAGAATGTAGAAGTTGCAGAAAGGGTGGGGAAGATTTTGATCCACTTGCAACCACAACACAGTGGTTACTATGTGCTGCTTGCTAACATATATGCAAAAACAAGTAAATGGGAAAAGGCAACAATCATGAGAAGAATGATGAAGGAGAAAGGAGTTAGAAAGCCACCTGGGTATAGTCTGATTGAGATGGATGGAAAGATTCATGAATTTACTGTTGGAGATAAATCACACCCAGAAATGGAGAAGATAGAAAGGATGTGGGAAGATATACTACAGAAAATTAGATTAGCAGGGTATGTTGGAAGCACAGGTGATGCATTATTTGACATAGATGAAGAGGAAAAGGAAGATGCGCTTCATAGGCATAGTGAAAAACTGGCCATTGCATTTGGCATTATGAAGACTCAAGCTCGTAAACCAATTCGAATAGTGAAAAACTTGAGAGTTTGTGAAGATTGTCACTCGGCTACAAAGCTTATCTCAATGGTTTTCAAAGTAGAATTGATTGTCAGAGATCGAAACAGATTCCATCATTTTAAAGAGGGTTCGTGCTCCTGCTTGGATTACTGGTAAAAAGAGTTATATCAATAAGCTTTTTTTAAAAAAAAAATCCTTCCATTTGCAAAATGCTAGTGGTTAGATATTTTATTGATTTAAAGTGCACAACCTTTTTCTACTTCATCATGCAGTAAAGGACATCTTAACAAAACTGAACCGGTGCAAGGCTGAACTTGGTAGTACTTATAAAATGTTTATAATACGCATAATAAAAATAGAACATACAAAATTATAATTGATCAGTAATACAAGGTTATGCATAATTTTATCAAAATAAAACGATACCATATAAAACTTTAAGCAAATTATCTTCAACAGTTTTGTTTATTTTGTTTTTTAAGAAAAAAAGAAGGCTAAAGTCCTATTTTGGTCCCTCAGTAGTGCTCCTTGTTCCAAATAGGTCCCCCAGTTATTTTTTGTTCCATATTGGTCCCCCAGTTATGCAAAACTTGAAAAAGTTGGTCCCTCTAACGTTTTCCATCCATTTTTCCGTTAAAAAAAGAGGAAAAATAAACTTTCATCCCCAAAAGTTTTATTTTCTTATATTAAGGTCCTTTTCTTTTTATAATAGGATCAAAACATAA
The DNA here is from genome assembly GCA_003254925.1 of Chamaecrista fasciculata. Lineage (NCBI taxonomy): Eukaryota > Viridiplantae > Streptophyta > Magnoliopsida > Fabales > Fabaceae > Chamaecrista > Chamaecrista fasciculata. Next base: position 21,405 of record QANZ01002004.1, read on the forward strand.
GAAAATGAAGTAAATTAAAATTTTAAGTGAATTTACCCAAAAACACAAAATAAATCTCTCTCTCTCTCTCTCTCTCTGAATTCTGATCTGAAATCAATGTCTCGTCTCTCCCCCTCTCTCTTCCCAATCCCCATTTTTCTTTTCTTCTTCTTGGGGTTCTCCATTTTTGAAAAAAAAAAAAACCCGAAAGCTAAAAAACCCCAACTCAGTGCTGGATTTTTCATACTATACAAGGTTGAAACTTTTTCTTCTTTCTTACTGTGTGGTGGTGGTTGTGTTTTCGAAAGCTAAAAAACCCCAACTCAGTGCTGGATTTTTCATACTATACAAGGTTGAAACTTTTTCTTCTTTCTTACTGTGTGGTGGTGGTTGTGTTTTCGAAAGCTAAAAAACCCCAACTCAGTGCTGGATTTTTCATACTATACAAAGTTGAAACTTTTTCTTCTTTCTTACTGTGTGGTGGTGGTTGTGTTTTCGTTTTTCCTCCCGGCGTCACTCTCAACCGCATCCTCCGCCTCCTCGCCGCCGTACATGGTGTTGCTCGTTCACAGTCCAGCCGTGCAGCCCCGAGAACCCGTCTGCGGCGAAACACCACCACCACACGAACTCCTCCGAGACTCTCTCGAAACCAAGCCTCTCAGTCCCAACCTCTCCACAGAGCACCAAATCAGGGTTCATCCGAGTCGGCCGGATCGACCCTCGTCGGATCTTGTCTCCTGGCAGAGTATCGCCGATTGATTCCGATCCCATCCAAGATATCGCCGTCGATCCCTCGCCATTGGCTGATTCCACCCCCAAATTGAGCTCTCGGAGCTTCTAAGCTCTGTCGGCGAGGCTTCGCTCGCCGCCGCTGCCGACGGAGGAGGAGGCGTCTGGTTCTTCGAAGGATTTGTTTGATGTGAGGTTGAATTTGAGAGGGAAGAATGGTGCGTGCATGGTTTTGGAGCTGAATTCGGAGGTACTGAGCGCGAGTTCCGAGGTGTTTTCTGGATTGTAGAGAGAGGGAATCAGAGAGAGGGGGAATCGGAGAGATTTATTTTGTGTTTTTAGGTAAATTCACTTAAAATCTTAATTTACTTCATTTTTTTATGTTTTGATCCTATTATAAAAAGAAAAGGACCTTAATATAAGAAAATAAAACTTTTGGGGATGAAAGTTTATTTTTCCTCTTTTTTAACGGAAAAATAGATGGAAAACGTTAGAGGGACCAACTTTTTCAAGTTTTGCATAACTGGAGGACCAATATGGAACAAAAAATAACTGGGGGACCTATTTGAAACAAGGAGCATAACTGGGGGACCAAAATAGGACTTTGGCCAAAAAAGAATGAATGAATGAATGAAAAGCGCAGGTAAACCGATGGGTTTTCACCCATAACTTAAAGCCAATAAGTGATGCAAGAAATTATCGTGATGACTCAATCCAAACTAAAAAATAACACGAGTATTCAATCAATGCCTGGGAGAAAACCCATAGATATTATGCCTAGGGCTGAACAGTATGAATATTATTTACCCACATGAGGTTACACCATTACAATTCGGCATGCACCAAAATCTGGAAACTGACAACTGCATTGACATTACAAATTTTTAATAAATGGAAAAGGGTTAAAATACATAAATTACTCGGCAATGTGATGAAAATAAGCTACTTGTCTTGGAGACAGTCACACAGGTGATAAAGAAGCTGTATAAGAACCATCAGAATACTTTAAGCCTTTTAGTGAGCATGAGACCAAGCAAGAGGTTACTGTGGCTTCTGAAATACCAAATGAACCAGTGTTGTTTTCCAAACTTTCACTAGCTGCTGCTTTAGATCCCGTCTTCTCACAAGTTGATTTAAGAGCAACATTCAAACCAATTGAGCAGGGTTCTGTCCCAAAACTGTACGCCATAAAAAGAATCAATAATCATTCAAGTGTCAAATTAAAAAATGAATGACATAACAATATTCCTTTAAACTACAGTATCTCAAATCCATCACTTTGAACATAGACCAAAGTTACTGACAATGGTATTGATATTCTGCTTATTGTATAGAACTGCACAGTTAACACAAAAAAGGTTTTGACTACTCTAATTTTGTCCTATCTTAATAATTGAGTTCAACTATATAACAATTATCACCATGCAAAAGCTACCCATACCTTGCTTCAAAGCTTCTTCCTTCAGACCCCATCAATGCACAAATACCACAAATAATCCATGGTGGAAGAAATGCATCCTTAATTTCAAGGCTAGAGCAAAGGCCATCCGATGGAACTTGTTCAGATTCACCAACCTGCCTGATAGATCCATTACTAGAAGCAGCAATATGTTCAGCTCTTCTCATCTCCATGCATGTAATCTGCGAAAGAGAAACATTTAGATTCAAATAATTCTTTATCTAACAGCTAGCGGAAGAAAAATACTGGTCTATCTCAAATCTCAATTGAGTTCACTTCTCTACTAATCCAAGTCCATCAATCGAGGCCAAATATCCAAAAAACAAAGCAACTACCATCAATAATATTTTCCATGTTATTAGACTCTAAAGATAATTCTTATTGTCCAACTCCATTCAAACTTATGATTCTCTACAAGATTACAAGCAATACTAACCCTCTTTAACGCTCATTCACTGAGTAAAAGGGATTGGCATGATATTCAATCATTGGAAAAATCGCTAGTAATAAAGTAAAATAGAGAAAGTGCAAACGTCGAGCATCAAAAAAGAGGGGGGGGATTGAAAAAGGAGGTCGAGGAATTATACTTTAGGAGAAGACGAAGCAGCATTTTGGAACGGCACAGGAGAAAGCAAAATAGGTACGTCCACACAAGTCAATGAGGTCAAGAAGGATCTGCAGAAAACAGAAGTTTGACAGCAAGATTAAATATACAAAAAGTAAACATAAAATGAGTCAAATAGCATGTTTAGATAAAACTGGCAGAATGCATTTCCACAGCCGAATTAATTTTGGCTGCAAAATATTAGAGTCTCAGAATTTGATGCATGGCAAGGAAATGATGAATTGATTCTCTGCATTGAAAGGCAGCACATGGAAGTTCAGGGAGAAGTAAATTTCATTTAAGTAGGATTAGTTTAGTGAGTTAACACCTAAAAGTAATTTTACCCTATTCAACCCAAAGAAAATTCGTTCTTATAAACATAGTATAGTTCATCCAAAAGTAATTTTATAAATAAGTAATCCTTCCAAATTAAGTTTCTCCAACCTTTTTTTTTTCTTTCCCAATTATCCAAACAAGCATAAACCCAAAGATAGAGTGCAAATTCTGGATAGGAAGTTACTACGAAACTTTAACTATTAATCAATTATATAGTCACCTGTAATTTAGTAAAAGATCATATAAACCATGCACATTCTTGTTGCCACTGAAAACCAGCAAAGATTCTGGGCTATTATCAACTTCAGAGAAGGCACTTAACCGGCGAGTCTGCATTGTTTTCCCGAGAGAATCATCAACGTATCCAAACATATGAAACTCAATATATGCTGCATGTAACTGATATATGTGCATTTCAGAGCACAATGCATATAGAAAATGGGCAGTCATTTCGATTAGAGTTATCTATACTAATTTAGTGTCAAATATATGATGCAAAAAGAAATACGATTGAAATATTGAATACTCTTATCAATCGGAATTGGCATACATCAAATATTTGATGGTTAATAATCAATGGAAGGCAAGAGAAGTACGTGGTGGAACTAATTACTCCATCAACAGAATCATACTTCATGCTAGGTTCCAATAGTAGCAGGAAAATATTCTTCATAATCCTTCCAGGGGATTAATTCAAATATCCCATAGTAAAATGTGCTACACGATTAAAATAATGATACAAACCTGCCCCAGATTATGCTTCTCTATCTCGGAGAGCTCCACCAGATCTTCAGTAGTGACTTGCTCCACTTTAGAATGGCAGAGAGGCATAGAGAAACAAACATCCTAATCAACAGTGTATTCAACCAGACGTAAGTTCAGACATAAAATTTGCATGATGAAGTAAATTGAATTTGTTATTTATTCAAGACCATGATTTAGCATAATAAGATCTTTGCTCAATTTGTACGAGGTTTTATCCCCTCTAAAGAAATAGAGAAGACGAGGGAGTTTATCATTGCATCTATCGTCTGCCAAGAAGAAAATGCATAATGAGGGGATTTCTTACTAATATATTTTTTTAAGTGAAATTGCTGTAAAAGTTGGAACCTTCATTCTAACTATACTCCAACTTCCAAGATTTATGCACAATATTGATTGTATTTCATAAGAAATTTTAATTCTTTGAATGGAAACTATGGCTCTAGTAAACGAGAGAGAGAGAGAGAGAGAGAGAGAGAGAGAGAGAGAGAGAGAGAGAGAGAGAGCTTTACGTTTTAACCCCAACCATAAGTCCCAGAATGTTACCATTCGGGCCTAAAGTGACCCAAAGGCTCCAATAAAGACCCAACTCTATAGAACAACAATGCTAGCCAATTTGGAAAAGCGCTGGAATGCAAATCCTAGAGTCAAAATCTTCATTGTCACAATAGTACTAGTAACAAGTAACAAATAAGACTAGGAAAGTATATTTATCGTTGTCATCCTTGATTCCTTGCAATGACCTTTTGAATAAAAAACTTATTGGCTGCTAGGACTACCACTCTATAGAACGGGAGCATATATCACAACCTGAAAAATAAAGACAGAAACAAAAACTACAAGTAGCATAATAAATAAATTGTATGTAATACATACATTCTCTTGTAACAGTGATCTCAACCCTCTGGTTGACTGAGAAATATAAGCATTGCACGGGCATTTAGATCTCCCAGAGCCATCACCACCAGTGAACATCACCACAAACTGGGATGTACAAACTGAAATGGGAAAAAAAAGATACAATGCTTCATCATAAACAAATAAAAATGAAGTACCCTGGAAGTTCAAAGGGGAGCAATATTAAGATATGTCTTCATAATAGTGCCGCAAGTTACATCAATTAAAGAAGAAACGACTGTGCTTTGGGTAATATAGTTTAACATTACCCCAAAAAAAAAACATATTAATCAAATATCGCTGAGCATTGAAAAATAAGCCAGGTAAGGGGGAAACAAAAATGGTGTAATATAAATGAATTTCCATAATCTTTCTCACTCCATCTGACAAGAAAATAGCAATGGTATGTACAATTACCATAAAAGATACCACAAAGATTATTTCGGAGCAAGTAGTAGAGATCTCTGAAAGATTCTTCCCAAGCTTCTTGACGTTTCCTTAAGAAGTCCAATTCTACTGCATAAAAGAGGAACTTAAGGAATCCAGAGAAAGGAAGGGAATGGGATAAGTTGAAAGCTGCTTGACAAACCTTCTGTATTTGATGAGCTCAAAACTGATATGACAGAGGGTGGCAAGACAGACTGAGGATACGTCCATGAATGCAATAGTTTAAAGCCTTGGGAACTCAATGGAACTGGCAACTGACCACTAATATTTGGACCCTTGAAAGGACTATGTTGGAAGACAAATTGAGGCATGCCGCCATGCATAACTGATCTATGAATACTGAAATTTGGCAATCAATATAGATGTCAGAGTGAACAACAATGGACCAAGAATAATTGACACCAAAAAGGCCCAAGCAGGCAATATATAAACCATGCAATGTACATTAACAGGTAATTGCATGCTGCAAAATTTGGTTATTATCAAGGTTCAAATACTTATGCAAAGACGGTGGAATCTCAAGAAAACAAAAATTCTATAATCAAAAATCTAAAATAGCATGGTTGGACCAAGAAAAAAGACGAGAAATTACTTATGCAATATATAACCTCGATTGTGCAAATACTGAAAACACAGAATCCAAGAAAATACTAACTATACTACGGAGCACGTACGACAAATGCACTTCCAATCCATCAATACTAGTCGTATACTATCAAATGTCAACCTTTTTCCTTTTCCCATCTTGCACTGTTGTGGAAGTGGACTAAAACAAAAAAAGGACACTAGTGTGCTATGTGCAACAATATTATATTAGTAGGTGTAAAGCGAACTCAAACATTTCAAATTTTGAATAGAGAGAGTAAAACCAACGAATCTTGATGGTGTAAAACTTTGGTTTCACTCCATCTCATCCTACCATCTTCATAGCCAAAATCTAAGTCCACTCTATGTTCTCACCCATTCACAGAAGAAGACAATACCACCCGCATACTGGTTTTCAAAGTAAGATCCAGAGGAGCCTTCTGACCAGGTACATGGCATTCAGAGAAGAAATTGCCTGTATTATTTGATGTAGAATCTTCAAATCTTTCAGATGAATGAGGTTCAACGGTAGCTAGCCCTTTCAATGCGTTACCCTATAAAAATAAGCAATAACCTATTCACAATGGGGAATATGAAATACAAGTGAATGCCTAGGAAAAAAGTTTTCCAGTATATACCAAATCAATAACTGGCAAGCCAGAAGATCTATCAGCAGCTGACGAAAGGTCAGTAACACTATGAAACTTCACTTGGCTGCACTTTTGAAGTGTTTGACTAGCTTGCAATACACTATCTTTGCTAGCTTCAGTTGAAGCGACAGAATTATCCAAGCTGACATCAAATTGGAATATGATCAAAATTCAAAATAGGAAAAATCAACTGAGACTAAAATCAAGAAATGGCACAATCTATGAGCAAATTACGAAATTTCTTGCTGTCTCTTGCCAGATGAATTAGAAAAGAGAGAGAGATTCTTCAGGTTAACAGTTTGCTCCACAGATGGATTTTCCTGAAAATGATAACAAGGTTACTTTTGTTTAATCTCAACCACATTTAGAAGTAGAGACTTGTCGTTACCCAGACCAAAAAATAAAAGGAAGAAAAGAGGATTTATAACCTAAAATGGATGTCAACTGACCAAAATAAATATAAGTCATAATATAATGAGTTCCGAAAATATAATAATAACCTTGGCATTTTCTTTTCCAGAGAGCATTTTAAATCTGGATTTCTTTGCAGGAAATATTTCATCAACACGAGTGTTAGTGTATCTTGGGTTTCTTGGTAATCCCAATCTTTTAACCCCATTTTTCACCACACCGGGGTTCCTAACAGAAAACCAAGTGAGTTATCAGAATATAGTGAAATAACTAATCAAAAGAGAAGCATCTTACAATCTTACCTTGATGAACCACTCAAGGGAGATGGAGATTCATCTGTAAGGTCCACCACAGCATTTGCCCGCTTCAACTGCTCTCCCTGCCAATCATGTACAGATGATACGGACATTAAAATTTTCCCCCACCAGAATTCAGTACAAGTTGATATTGCAAAAAAATATATATCTTGGAAACTCCATTCCACAAGCAACCAGAGATTAGCAGACGTAATTTAACACAATGAATAATGGAGTTGGACATACAATGTATCTCAGAAGGAACACGTGGGGCAACAATAACTATCTTTCATATCAATTTAAAAGAAAAGTAAACTATGAAGTATGCCTTAGGGTGAAAAGAGAAAAAATAATTATCCAAGCTTACACTCAGTATGCCTGAAATGCAGGAAGTATTATAATCAAATGCAACCAACTCAAAATCATCGTGTTACTTCAAAAATGCTTGAGATCTTGAAAAGATGCACATCGGTAATCAGTAAGAATAAAAAGTATGCAAGTCTTAACATTAGTTAACAGATAATTTAGATTTACGATGACACATGGTAAGTATCACAATTCACAAGCTCCTAAATCCAATCACGTAATAATCTCTCCACTTATATCCCTAATTTTAAGGATTTCATCAAATCGGATAACCCACTCGGTCTTATCACAGTTACGCAATTGAAAACTTAAATGGAAGCCGGCCAGCACGTAAAACAAGTGGAAACTTACCCTCAGTTCTGATGGTGTCTTTCTTTTAACCATTGAACTGCCATTTAGAGGGCCTGCGCCAAGTCGACGAGAGTTGGAGGGTAAAGAACTAGGCGCGACAACTTCTGCCATGCCGTGGTTTCGGATACGGGAATTAAAACCTCTTTGCCGACCAAGATGCATCCTGATATGTCTTGAAGTGGTCACAATCGATTTCACAAAAAAAAAAAAAAAAAAAAAAAAAAAAAAAAAAAAAAAAAAAAAAAAAAAAAAAAAAAAAAAAAAAAAAAAAAAAAAAAAAAAAAAAAAAAAAAAAAAAAAAAAAAAAAAAAAAAAAAAAAAAAAAAAAAAAAAAAAAAAAAAAAAAAAAAAAAAAAAAAAAAAAAAAAAAAAAAAAAAAAAAAAAAAAAAAAAAAAAAAAAAAAAAAAAAAAAAAAAAAAAAAAAAAAAAAAAAAAAAAAAAAAAAAAAAAAAAAAAAAAAAAAAAAAAAAAAAAAAAAAAAAAAAAAAAAAAAAAAAAAAAAAAAAAAAAAAAAAAAAAAAAAAAAAAAAAAAAAAAAAAAAAAAAAAAAAAAAAAAAAAAAAAAAAAAAAAAAAAAAAAAAAAAAAAAAAAAAAAAAAAAAAAAAAAAAAAAAAAAAAAAAAAAAAAAAAAAAAAAAAAAAAAAAAAAAAAAAAAAAAAAAAAAAAAAAAAAAAAAAAAAAAAAAAAAAAAAAAAAAAAAAAAAAAAAAAAAAAAAAAAAAAAAAAAAAAAAAAAAAAAAAAAAAAAAAAAAAAAAAAAAAAAAAAAACTAAAACTAAAAAACAATTTCCAGGATCAGAAGACAAGCTGTATAGATCTTTGCATATACGAACGAGAAAACGAAGCCAGTTTTACATCCAGAGACCCGCAATACTATTGTTATAATAAGTGCCAAGTAACGCAATTCAGAAGCTATGAATTGATTAGATATGGCCTAAACCTCTGAGAATCGGAAATTTCTCGAGAAAACCAGTATCGCCCTAACCTGAGATTAGATCAAAGTACATTGCGTCATGTCCATGGAGCTCGAAGCACGAGTTAGGAGGGACTCCGATCGGAGAAGTGAAGAGGAAGTGAAGTGTGAAGTGTAAATCGAGAAGCGAGACGCGCAGGTGGGAAATTTGCGGTGAAGTGAAAGACTTTCGGATTTAGAAATTTCGATTTCCCTCCAGTTTCTGACGCCGTTAGATTTTGAACTTTCGTGACCGTTTTGACTTTTTACGCTCTGATTTATTGATTTTGAATTTTCTAGGTTTTCTAGGAGAGGACTAGTATTTTTGGTGATCGCTAGTGAAAGCGCGCGGGCTAAAGCGGTGGCGCCTAAGCTGGATCCATTTTTTTTATTTTTTGGTAGGGGCAGATGAGGCCTAAAGCGGCCAAAACAAGCTAGATCCGTTTTGATCCAGACTTTTAGTGGTATTTTATTTTATTTTATTTGTACAATTGATGTGAAAATAACTCAAATTAATAGTTAGGGCCTTAAAATAGTATTTTAGTTAAAAATGTTGTCAAATTTTGGACGAAAATATACCTCAGGACCTTTTTTGTTAACGGAGCAAACAACAGACTCCTTATTTGACACTTTTTAAATCACATAGACCTTGTTTAAAAATAGGTCAAACCACATGACCCATTTATATAATTTACCCAAAATATTATCGTGTAAAGTTATATCTACCGATCAATGTTATATTATGGAAGTTTGAAAAAGAATTATATAATTCACGACTATAATAAAAAATAATTTATACAAAAAAAATATATCAAAGGGTTATTTTTTATCTTAAATATGTACTTATATGTATTTTGGATTTTTGGTCATTATCGACTCTAAAATTTTTGTAAAATGTTTTATTTTAGTCATAAATTATTAAACGTGATCATATTTCTCTTGTTTCAAGTTCGAATATAACAAATTCAGAGCTAACTAGTACTTTTTCTATCCAATTATGATCGTCAACAAACAAAGTCAAATTAAATCTCAAAATTAGATTGCTTATTTAATAGTCAAATAAGTAAAATTGTTCATATCTCTTAACCTCAATTACAAATGAATTTTATCTAAAATTAATAATTTGCTTCAAAACGAATATAAATAAGGACTTGACCTCAATTGCAAATGGGGTTGAAGAGTTTCGTATAAATAATCGAGAAGATACATGCAAGACAAAGTTTACGGATAGTCAATTAAGACACTTTTCTTTTTTAGAAAAAGTGGTAGTAAGGGAAGACACCCCCAAGTACTACTAGGCAGGCACCAGAGGTGTGTCGGAGTGGCCAACAAAGGTCCAATCCAAATGATAATTGCACTTGCCTAAATCGTAAGCATTTTTACCTAACAACAACTACTCAACTAGCCTTTGGGCGCTAGGAGATCTCTCTGGGGAGGGATGCCCACGAAGTGAAGATAAGTGGCTTCAGGGAGATTCGAACCCTTGCCCATGATGAAGCAAAAAATTTGTTCACCACTTATGCCACCCACACTGGCAATTAAGACACTTTAGGCTAAAGTTACGAGATGCTTCATGAGAATATAAAAAGAATATCTCACTTTTTTAGGATTTCAATGATAAACTTATATAGATGGGAATCCTCAAAATAGTTGATCGGTGTAGATCAATCATGCGTCTGAAATACTTGGGATGAGAATCGCAAAAACCTTAGGATATAGATTTATGGACAAATTAGACAATTGTGAGACAAATAGACAACCAAACACTGAGAGATGAGACGTTCAACCCCTAATATATCAAGTTGTATAGTGTATATGTTTTCTTAGAATATTATTTATTGTAAACTAATTTGAACCAATGTTATGAAACTCGGACCGGGACCCAAGAATGAAGGTGGTTCGGTTTGGACTATTGGATCGTTTTGAACCGCCCAAAACCGTTTCCACACCAGATTGATCCGAGTTGAACTGTGACATGGAGTGGTTTTTAGAAAACCGGCAGGGTCACTATTTTCAATGGAAAATTAATTTCTTTAACTTTTTTTTGTTGGTTTTGTGAGTCAAATGCAAAAAAGTAATATAAAACTCAATAAAAAAAACATTGTACACCTATTAAAACAAAGAAAAAAACTCATTTTTTTTCATTTTTACTAACTTAACAATTATTCATGTTGTGACTTTTATATATTTAATTTATGTAAGACAATGAAATTATGGATTCACAATTATATCTTATTTTTATATAAAGTTTATAATTATATTTTATCAATTACGAAATATTAATATTTAAAATAATTAATATTTATGACGTCATCCGGTTCAACCGTCGGTCAAACCGATTAAACCAATTAACCCGTGATCCGAAGGTCTATCTGAGTCNAAAAAAAAAAAAAAACGATGTCATCTTCCCATTCCTGGTAAACAGAATCTGGCGAATTACGGTGCAATTGAAATTCCCAGAATCGACGCGGTTCCTTTGCATGAAGCCGATTCAAATGCCATTCCCTGATTCCCATTTTGATGTCAAAGGTTCAACCAAGAAGGCGCTAAAAACACAATAATTTTGATTGATGGGTAACAACTGTGTAGGACCTAACAATAATGGCGGGTTCTTGCAATCTGTTTCCGCCGCCGTGTTTAAAAATCGCCCACCGGACGACAGGCTTCCTCCGCCCAATGCCCCTCCGGCGATTGAAGCTCCGGCGAATGCCTCCAAAGGTTCTGATCCTCAACCACCTGAAACGGTGAAGATTGACAACGTCGAACCCGTGCCGGAGCCTGGAATTCCGGTGAAATCGGCGGCGAATGATCCGCCTCCTGATAAGAAAACGGCTCATATTAAAAGGGTGTCTAGTGCTGGACTTCAAGTAGACTCGGTGTTAGGAAGAAAAACTAAGAATCTGAAAGATGTTTATAGTCTGGGACGGAAGCTAGGGCAGGGGCAATTTGGAACAACTTACTACTGTTTAGAGAAGGCCACTGGGAAAGAGTTTGCTTGTAAAACGATTGCCAAGAGAAAACTGACGACTCAAGAGGATGTGGAAGATGTTAGGAGGGAGATTCAGATAATGCACCATTTGGCAGGGAATCCCAATATGATACAAATAGTTGGTGCTTATGAGGACGCTGTTGCAGTCAATCTTATTATGGAACTTTGTTCTGGTGGCGAACTTTTTGACAGAATCATACAAAGAGGACACTACACTGAGAAAAAGGCGGCTCAGCTTGCTAGGGTAATAGTACGTGTTGTGGAGGCATGCCATTCTTTGGGTGTCATGCATCGGGACTTGAAGCCAGAGAATTTTCTGTTTGATAGCCAGGATGAAGAAGCAATTCTTAAGACAATAGATTTCGGTCTCTCCGTGTTCTTTACACCAGGTGTGTATATTCACATGTTGAGCAAGTTCTTAGTGTTAAGAATGGTTTTATATTCCATCGGTTCATGGTTCATCTTATTCTATTGACTTTGATTATGCATGGTTCTAGACTTGTGCTGCTGTTGAGCTGGAATAATTAGCTGTTTTATTGCGCTAACCATATTAAATTTTACAGGCAGAAAGAAAATTGATTACGTGCTGCCTTTGTCGGTTAGACCTTAAATGTTTGGGCACAAAACAGGGTTTATATGCACTTTGAAATAGTAGAAAAGCTTCATTATCAATGACCCTTTAATAATCTTATCCCAGAATTTTAAATAGCCTGGAATAATTATGCCGAGTGGCCTGAGTTCTGTACCAGAATAGCAATATGATCCTGCTCCTGCATGACAAATAGTGTATCATTGACCACATATTTTATCTTCTAAGCTTGTAGACGCCACTGTGTCTTGCTGTTAGTTTGCTTATTGAATACTTTTAAGTTCCAAACTTCAAATTGAAATAATTATTTATCCTTTCAGGTCAAATATTTACTGATGTGGTCGGGAGCCCTTACTATGTGGCCCCTGAAGTCCTGCAGAAGCACTATGGTCAAGAATGTGATGTTTGGAGTGCTGGGGTGATCATTTATATTTTACTATGTGGAGTTCCCCCATTTTGGGATGGTGAGAATGATAAGTCACTTTACTTTTTCTTGTCAATCACTTTGTCATACCTTTGGCATTTAAGGTATAGATGAATTAAATGTAAATTTCTGATATTTCTTGTAATAAATTAGAGACGGAGCAAGGAATTTTTGAGCAAGTTTTGAGAGGAGAACTTGACTTCATCTCTGAACCGTGGCCTAGCATTTCTGAGAGTGCAAAGGATCTTGTCCGTAGAATGCTTGCAAGAGACCCTAAGAAGAGGATGACAGCGCATGAAGTGCTTTGTGAGTACCAGATGTCATTTCTTGTAGTGCAATAAATTTTCTATAGATGCAGGACAACCTTATATACCAGTTTAGCTTGTTAGTTCAATCACTAAATTTAAAAACTGTGCAAATGCCATCTGCAATGGATTCTGACTTTTCAGTCATTTCTCATTAAATTTGGCACTTTTTATCTTTCAGCTACAAGGAACGTGAAATGTATTGGCCAGTTCAATTCAGTATAGAAGAACACAAATTGATACACCTTGACACCAACTTAAACATTGGCCTTTGTTAGGCTCTTATGATTGTTGTTAATAAATCCCATAGAATGAGCTCTGTTAAAAATATTTTTTGATTCTTCATTTTTCTCGATACAAGTCCACTAAAAGGAACTCTTGGTGTGCAGGTCACCCTTGGGTTCAGGTTGATGGGGATGCCCCGGATAGACCTCTTGATTCTGCTGTCTTGAGTCGTTTGAAGCAATTTTCTGCAATGAACAAGTTGAAAAAGATGGCCATCCGAGTGAGTGACCATCAGCTATTTGAAATTAGAAGTCCACAAAAGTTATTTACCATGTTTGATGTGATGTTTTTCTGCACGTGTGTCACAGAGTTTACAGTTGCAATGAATCACAAATTACAAGCACAACTTTGTGTAAGCTTAAAAGACAATAGTAGTTTATCATTGATTTTTTTTTTGGGTCACAGAACCTTTGCTGAATATATTTCTTTAAATTTATTGATTATGACGTTTACACGTAGTTTGAAATGTGATTTTGGAAGGAATGAAATTCAGAGGTGATAGTTACTTAATCCACTTTGGAAAACATAGCTGAATATTGGAGAAATGAAAGTGAGGAGAATAATAGAAATGAAAGTGAGGAGAATAATAAATCTAAGTTACACAAATTAAAGCTTAAAATTTTTCAGTCTAGGAGTCTGAGATTACTGCTCTATTTGCCAAAATAGTAGTGATACTTGCAATCAAGGCATCTAAGTTTAGCTCTGCTGCAGCACTATGATTTAGTTTGAGTTTGTTTCCTTGGATGTTTACTTTGTGCAAGATAGCCTTTTGAATTTGCTAATGGTTTGTAGATGTTTAAATTTTAGTGATAAGATTTCTATAAAAAAAGAAAGGAATTGTTCGAATAATTTTGTATAAGAACTGGCTTGGGGATTCTTATGATTTCTTATCTTATGTTGTCATCTGTATCATCAGATATAACTCACTGAATTATCATGTCGCAGGTAATTGCCGAGAGTCTATCTGAGGAGGAAATTGGAGGGCTTAAAGAGATGTTCAAGATGATAGACACTGATAATAGTGGACATATTACACTAGAGGAACTGAAAAATGGATTGGAGAGAGTGGGTGCCAATCTCAAGGAATCTGAAATTCTTTGGTTAATGCAGGCAGTAAGTGTTTGGATGCGATTCACTATTATACTTTAATATATAGACATGTTAGTTGTCCAATACAGATTAGCTTACATCTATTGCATCCCTTTGGAAATAAATAAGATTTGCCCTTTAATAGTTTCTATTATTATTGGACCATTTTCTGGTGAAAACTGAATGAGAAGAATATCTGGACTTTCTTAATTTATTGACCAGTTAATGAAACATGACTAATTTTGCAAGTGAAAAGAGGGTTAAGGATGATTCGGCATATGAAAGAAAGAATTGCTTGCGATTTCGGCTCATTTTTGTTTTGGGTAAAAAGTGCAATTCATTCAAAGAAACAGAGGATTACAATAAGAGTGCAGATAATACACAAAAGGGAAAAGGCAGGAAAACTGGTTACAAAACAGAAGCCAGTATACAAAAGAGAGGAATCATAAGAGAAAAAAGAAAAAACAGAACTAAGTAATATAAAGTAGCGATCTTCAATTTCGGCTCATTAGTCTGAACAATATTGGAATGATTAAGTATAATTAAACTCTTGAAAACAAGTCTGCTCTTTTGACCCTCCTGATATGGGCTAGGTGTATAGAAAAGGAGATTTTTTTTTTTTGTTTTTCCCTCTTCCTGTGTTCTAATTTGGCTATGTTCATTGAAATTATATTTGTGAACGGGATGTTGACTCTTCAATGTTCCATCTTATTATTAATCTTGTTGCTTTTGTTTAAAAATTCAGGCAGACATTGATAATAGTGGTACCATAGACTATGGCGAATTTATAGCGGCCATGCTTCATGTAAACAAGGTTCAGAGAGAGGATCATCTATTTGCAGCTTTCAACTACTTTGACAAAGATGGGAGTGGATACATCACACGAGATGAGCTCCAACAGGCCTGTGAACAGTTTGGTCTGCTAGATGTTCAACTAGACGACATAATTAGTGAAGTCGACCGGGATAATGTAATTTATTCCATTCTACTACTTTACTATATATTTTCCCTCTGGAAGTTCTTTTACTATTATATTTTTCTGTTAAATTCTGATGCATGCAGAATGTTATCCTATTCATGAAAAATGTTTACATGAGAACGTTATAAGACTTTATGTAAATTATTCTCTCAATTAAACTTCTGTATTGTGGTGTTTTCAGGACGGGCGAATTGATTATGGTGAATTTGTTGCAATGATGGAAGATGTTGGTATTGGCAAGGGACTCCAAACTACCATGAGTAAAATTTCGGGTGCTTTCAAAAATCCATGAAGTCTTGGCCATCCCAAATGAGGCACTCTTGCACAGGGCTGGCAAGCAGGCAAGCAGATCATGTAAGTGCATGCATGCTCTTTATATGAATTGTTCGAGCTTTCATGATGTCTTTGGGTTGAGAAGAATGGATGAAAACCGAAAAGAGAGAATGGTTTGATTTAGACATTTCCTTCCTTTGATTGAGATATAAATCAAACCCTTCTTTGGCTTCCTAGTTTTTTATTCTCTGCAATCCAAACAAAACAGACTTTCACAGAGAAGGAGTACTACCTGTTGCTTCCATGATTATAATGATTTTCTTTGATGTCATCATTTCCAAGCCAATCTTGCAACTCAAACCGTGTGTGCATGCAGCGTATCATGTTGTATCTACTCATGTATTTATCTGTACTATTGCTAAATGCTAATGATGTTGATATGCCATTGCCATGCTATATACACTTCCCTCAGTCTTTTTTTTTTCTTTTCTAAAATTCTTAACACTTGTAAATTTCCATTTTGCTGATGATGCACTCCAACGGTTCCTATAAGATCATAGGATGCATATAGTTTTTGCCACAATTTTGTGATCGCTGAAGAAAAATTGACAATCTTTTTGGGGAATATGAAGTTGTAATGATAAGGTTACTATTTGGCAGTACTACTTCAGAGTCAATATTTTTTTGGCATTTTGTTGTGGATAGACTATTATTTTTTTTTTTCCTTATTTTCAGTCGAAACAACTTCTAGCTTCGTTTTGTCCCTTTTTGTTTAGTAGTGTCAACTTCTTAACAAGCAGCATCGTCTAATTAATGATTCTTGGCACAAGTAGGTTACATTTAACTTGTGCCTCTTCTTTTCTTTTTTCAAGCGAATTAATAAATTGTCGACCTCATCACAAAAAGACAAGAATATTAAACCGTAATGGGATTCACAACTTGCCTCGCCTGTACGGTTTAATTTTTGTGCAAATGAATAGTACATTACTGTACATTGTTTACATTTTATTTAAAAATAACATTAATATGAACTTAAGTTTAATTATATCTGCCCTTCATATTCTCAGATCAGTGATGAGTAGCAAGAACAAATGGTATTCATCTTTGTTTTTCTGCCATTTTAACATTTTTATTTCTTTAGAAAACCGACAAGTTTTTTTGTATCATAATATTATGTCATTATCAAATTTAAATAAAGAAGGGGGTTATATATCATGGGATTGAATCCGTTCGTATTTTCTTGCTCGTAAAGAAATTTCAAATTTGTGATATAATAGTCGCTGTTTGTCTTTAATCGCTGCTCGGAGCATCTTCATTTGAATGATCATGGTGGGCTATATATACATAATTATGCCCTGGTGTAGCAACCTTTCATATATATATATATATATATATATTAGCCAGATACACACTTCATAGTAATTGAACTGCCTATTAAATCATATGTAGCGACAAAAAGTCGTGTTCAACCCAAAGATAAAATAAAACAATGACACTTTGGTGTCAAGTAGGCTAATTAGTTTAATGAGAAGCGTTATGGTTGATGAACATATAATGGGGAAAAACTCTTCAATCTTTGAGAAAGAAGTGTAACCCGCATTAAAAGTATCTCTTCCATTTTTAAAATTTACAATGTAATGTCTCGCTAGTAAAAACTAAAAAGAAAAGGTTTACACTTTAAATAGAAGATGTATATGACTTGAGGAAACGAGCGTAAGAAAATAAGGCAGGACGTACAGATATCAAACTCGCATTCATTAAATTCCTGACATTTGAGTTTGAAATGGATGTCACGTTGAGCTTAAACTTGAAGGCCCAAAACGAAATTAAAGTGCAAGGAAATTAAACAATTATGTACCACGGATTTGGCAACTAGCTAGATAGTGAAGTTGAGCTTAAACAATTGATGGGTCGTATATGCATATTTTATCTTGATCGTCCGTTCCTTTTAAAAATAGACAAACTGTTATTTTGATCATTAAATTTTTACATTTGTTCTACCATTTGTCTAAAATGTAATTTCATCTTATTTTTTTCATTATTTATAATATAAACCTTTGAGTTTGACCATTTCATTCTTTAACAGAAAAATTAACTATAAATTTATAATTAAAAATGAATAAGATTAATTATATAATTTGAGGACCAGAAAATATCCTGACCTTAAAAAATTTGATGCGCAAGCACATGCATGTTTGTCATGGCAAAATATAAAAATGGTAATATTTGGCGAACTGTACCTTTTGCTTGATGACTATGGCACCATCATATATTAATATTGTTATATAGCTATAGTGGACACCATGCATGCGGATGAAAAGCTTGCACTTCTAGCTATTCCTGTTTTCGTTATGACAAGTACATGAATTCATATATATATATATATATATATATATA
>QANZ01002004.1:39603-65342 GCA_003254925.1 Chamaecrista fasciculata
TTTTTTTTGCATTTTTTTAATTCATTTATTTTTTAAAAGAAGTGGGGAGAGTGAGTGGGGAGAGAGTGGTGATTTTTTTTTTTGAATTTTTTAATTTACTATTTTTGATCAACCATATAGGGGTTTAGCCATATAATATAACTAAATATGTATGTAAAATAAATGAGGGACTAAATCGTTAACTCAATAAAAAAGAAGGGATCAAATAATAATTTTCCTCTTATTATTAGTTTTGTACTATAGTTTTAAAATGTGGACGACCAGAAAGGGGTGAAGCCATATAATATAACTAGGGGCTTTGCGTGTTTGTAAAATAATTATATTATATGGCTCCCTCCTTTCTGGTCGTCCATATTTAAAACTATAGTCTATGAAATTAAAAATAAGAGAAAATATACTATTTGGTCTCTCTTTCTTTACTAAGTTAACAATTTAGTCCCTTATTTATTTTACATATATATTTGCATGCCCGTTAGAACACGCAAAGCCCCTAGTGTATATATATATATATACACATACGCTACCTATACAGTATATAGTATATACATTCATTTCTTTAATTTCTCCCCTCCCTCTTAATTAGTGTATGTGTTTCAGACTTGAGTCAATAAATAAAATATTTTTTCCATAATTTACGACCATATATAATATCCTACTCCTCCAAATAAATAATATACTTATAAATTATAATAAATTAAATAAGACTTATAATTCAGGCCAAAAAAAAAATAAAAATAAGACTTATAAGATAAATGAAAACATTTTTTCTTCTTACTAAAATAAGGCATATATATGACTAGTGATTTTATAGTAATTATAATAATATATCATTTTATTATTTTTATGAAAAAGCTCCCACTTTTTGTTTATTTTATTAATTTATTCATCTCGACAGTGGTCTATCTCTTTGTTTTTCGGCTGCAGACGTACAGTCATCTATCTTCAGGGTCTCAGAGATGATATTTTCTAATTTTAGAGGATAAAAAAAGTTGGAAAAAGGAAGAATAAATTAATTAACAGAATGACGCATAATACATTTGAATTAATAATATCCACGTGGAAGCAAAATTGAGGAAGTGTGGGCAAATGGATAGCACGTGTCAGAGAATTACGGAGGTGGTGACTGGCATCCACGAAAGACAGATCTGAGCTGTCCACGAGGCATTTTGGACGGTACACGTGGCGAACGGTGACGGCTCAGCTCAGCATTTTGTTTATTTACTGCAAATGTTTGTGCACATAAATAATTAATTAATAATTAGTTAGGAGATTACATTGATTGAGTGGACCTAACACTATGTCTGTCATAGTCACGTCCTTGTCACGTGACTTTCCCTCCCTCTAAGGGCACCGCCCCATCCATGAATAACAAATTTGCAATTGTTAAGGGATTCATGGATGGAACCTTTGGATTGGATCCATTATTAATTATTGTCTGTTTCTTTTAATTAATTCCATCCTTAATATATTTTATCATTTGACGGTGAGGAATGTAAAATGATGTACTAATTGACCTTTTTAAACAATGGCCCTGGAGAATTAACAAAATTTGCTAGTACGTACGTACTAATCCAAGTGTTTTGTTTTTACCAATTTATTTATTATTATGACAATTTAAAATTAAACTGATTGCCTTCGCCCTTTGGCTCCTAATATGCAATTTTTTTTCTTTGCATTAATCCGTATATAATTAATTTTTTCATTAATTAAAATTAGAAGAGTAAATTAATCTCAAGCATTAACAAAAAAAATTTAAAATGTGCTCAACANTTTATTTATTATTATGACAACTTAAAATTAAACTGATTGCCTTCGCCCTTTGGCTCCTAATATGCAATTTTTTTTCTTTGCATTAATCCGTATATAATTAATTTTTTCATTAATTAAAATTAGAAGAGTAAATTAATCTCAAGCATTAACAAAAAAAATTTAAAATGTGCTCAACATTTATAAAAACCTAAATAAGGTGATTAACCTACATTTGAGCTTTCTACATTTTTTAACTTATGAGAAGTAACAAGGTTAAGATTACTCCTTAAAAATTAAATTATTGATCTTAAGCTGGTACGGATAAAGTTTAAAATCTCAAGTCAATTGTATCATCAGTTTAGAAGTCCTACGAACTAATTAATTACTGTATTTAATACCTCGATTGCAATGGTCCAAACCATTTGAGGCATGCATATGCTGTTGAAGTCCCACATCGCTTAGTTAAAGGGCCTTCTAACACTATATATATAATGGGGCAACCCTTTTCCTATGAGAGTTCTTTTGGGGAGAGTTAGGCCTTTCTATATGGTATTAGAGCCAGGTTTGTGCGTGTGAGATGGATGAGCCTTACTGTAGGCTGCCTTGGGAATAACCTGTTGGCTTCACGCTCGAGCTGGGCGTGAGGGGGCGTGTTGAAGTCCCACATCGCTTAGTTAAAGGGCCTTCTAACACTATATATATAATGGGGCAACCCTCTCCCTATGAGAGCTCTTTTGAAGAGAGTTAGGTATGCATGTAAGGTTTTAATTTATTCTTCTTTAAAACGTTGAAAAGATTTGTGTTGCAATGTTAATTAGGGTACTGGATTAAATAAGTATACTCGATAACAAAAAAATTAAATAAGTATAGGCCATATATATATATAATTATATATGATATGATGATTGGGGAGATTGTAATTAGTAATTGGGATCATGTAATGGTGTGAGGACAAAACGGGAATTAAGGATTATAATACGTGTCTAGTTATGGTCGACCCACCATCTACCATTAACAATAGAAAGCTCCTCATCATCACTCATGAGGAACCCACCAAACAAACATGTCCTAATTGTGGCCACTATTTTGTCTACACTCTTTCTCACCACAAACACACCCTCAAGACTCAATGTACTATTTTGTCCTTTTCTCTCCACTCTAATTACTTCCATACTCATCATTATTTAATCATTTCCTTCTATCTGATCTATATCAGTATTTTTTATTTCTCGGGGATAAGAGGATAAGTTTTTCAATGTGTTATAGTCTTGTCTCTAGACATGACATGTGATCGATTAACAATCTTTTTAGACAAATTAGAGGTTCGATGATGAAATTACCATAAACATATATATACATAGTGAACATTAATAGCATGTGCCCGGAACTGTTTGGCTATAAATGGGTGAAACTCAAAACCATTTTCCTTTCACCACCTCGCCTATATATATAAATATATATAACTTTGAAAACACAAAAGTAAGCTACATGCAAGACTCTTACTCTTAGAATATGAAAGATGTAAGAAAGATGCTTGGATACAAGAAAGTTATTGTAAGAAAGATGTACACAGATGGAACATTGTAAATCCTCTCGATCTGATACTTAAGTCAGTTGAGTTCAATGTAAGAGAATAAATATGAGTGAGAGAATATGCATAACCTTTGTTACACTATGAATTTAACTATTTATACCAGAGAAAGGATGATATAATGTGAGTGATAAAAAGGGACCTGGATACTCTGTAGTATGATTTTGGTACATTTTCATGCAGTATAGAGAGAGAAAGAGAGAGTTAGAGAGAGAAATTAGTGGGACACATACTTTATGATACTTCTCTCTCTAACTCTTTCATTTTCTCTCTACACTGTAGGAACTTCACACGGCAGAGGATCCACTTCTGATAAAAAGTATGTGTGCTATGTGATAGTGAGAACTAAGAAGTGACAAGTTCAATATCTAAAATTTAATTTATACAATTCAGTATCTAAAAATCATGAAAATACTAAATTTTAATCTTTTAAATTTATTATACAAAGACTAATTTATAAAAATAAGAAGATTAAAATATATTAATTACATTATTTTCAATAATTGAAGAGTGTAAATTAAATTTTTAAAGATTAAGTTGGTAAATCATAGATATTTTATAAACTAATTTATATATATCTACTCTATACAATAAAATGATAAAGCTGCTGGTTAGCACTGCAACGTAAGCAATATTGAAACAATCCATAATGTAATTAAGGAAGGCATTGTTAATGAGTAATGACACTTCATTTTTTCTTCCCACGCAGAGTTTAGCCAATTAACAGTACTATATATGTTTGAGACTTTGAGTTATACAACTGTTAACCACAGCCAAACAAATTTTAAAATATATTATTCGTTTTTTACTATACTTTTTTCATTTTAATATATTAACATGCAAGCACGTAAAAGTTTCTCTGTCCTCTTCATATAATATCGCAGGGAAAAACTATTGGCGGCATGAGCGCTATATAACGAGAACACTGTATTGGAGGAGTCATAATAAAGAGATGATGGAGAATCTTCTATTGAAAAATGAAAAGTATCAAACGCTACTTTTTTTTTTTAATTACGGTTTTTAATATATATATATATATATTATAATTTCAATCTAAATTTGCAGTAGAGGTAATTTTTCTGCCACAATCTGTGTTTTAGTTTGAAATTATAATATATATATATATGCCATAGATAACTCGGCCGCATTAACATGAGTTTCTAATTCTTAAAAAAGCGGATGTGGAAAAAAAAAGAGGAAAACTTATATTAATTCCAACTCTACATACACACACACATATATATATATCAATGGCATTATAGTCAAGTGGAGGACACAAATCGGGTACGAATTAGTGAAAAAGAAATCTTAGAGGATTAGACGTTAACCAATATATATATAATCATTTCATAAAAAAAATCATTATATTACGTCGATAATATGTGTGCTATCAATCAAACTGTGGTAAGTAATGAACTTTGAGAAGGTCGTCTAGTAGTGCCAGGCACAAAACGACAATATAGATGTTGAATTTACGTATAGAATAACACCTTTCATGAAAGGACCAAAATCCAAATCAAAGAAAAATTCACACAGTGCAGTTAATCACACAAGAAGTGACTAAACTTATAAAATGATGGAAACTATGGGATGGGACATAAAGGAGCGAGGTCGAATGGTCGATATATAGAACTTGAAAGATTGTGGACATATTGTTGAGAGGCTTTAATTTTTTATTAGTTACTAACTTACTATATATACACGTCGGCAATGTTTTTTATGTACGTCCTTCACCAGTAATTAACAAAACGTACGTACGCGAATAATGAAATTCGAATTAATTAAAGAAGTAAACAAAAATACTTAAGAAACATGAAATATCCTTTTGCATGAAAAATTCCAAAAAACGTAAGGTTCCCTATCGTGCAGGGTAACCTTGGATGAAAGCAAGAGCTCAAGTGGCAAAATTTGCAGGCCCCTCTCCAGCCCAACAAGAACATATCTTCATGTGGTTTTTGTCTGCATGCATGCACATTAAGGCTAGCTAGCTAGCTACTTGCATGCATGCAAATAAGGTTAAACAAATTCATTAATACCAAAAGTACACATACTCTTACGTTCCTCCAAATTAATACTGTTGGGCATAAAAAACAATACCCCAGCAGAGAATTAAAATAGAGAAACAAGATGGAATAATACTACGATCTCAACACAAGAGAAATTAACGTGGGAAACCCAAACCGGGAAAAAAACCCACGACCGTTGCCAAAAGACAACTAGAGAAAATACTATGTGAAAATTATTACATCACACATCTTCTCTCAACCCTCACACCAAGTACACCCACACTCTCTCAAAGCAACTATTTGACTACACCTCCCACACTCTAACAACAAGAGGACAACTCTCAAATTAAATACAAGAGAGGGAAGAATTTATAAGTCTAATACAATGCTTAAAGTGTATTGACTTGGTGTACTTAGAAAACAAACCCAAGGCCCCTATTTATATTGTTGAGACCCTCCCACATGCTTTACTCCAAGCGATGTGGGACTTTTAAGCAATCCCAACAAATACTGATCAGAAATGCATGGAAAATGAGAAAACATAAAAGTGAAGCCTCTAACACGTGTACGGCAGATATAGTCGGGGTTCGATGTAATTGATATGGTAGGTCCATGATGACTTACGTATGTCTTTTTGTATATGTGCGGTACTTATCACGAAAACTCAATTATATGGGTAGTTGATATTTGCTTGAAAGCACAAGGGTGGTTTGGTAACTTTGCATCATAGGCATCTTTATTAATTATTATTGGCCTTTATAAGAGGATGAGTCGCGATTCATGAATACAATATATGTACTCACTGCTCCACATGATGGGCGGAATTTTTACGTTTATAGCTAGTGATTGAGCAACACGTACATGTAATCTCTATAGAGAGTAATTGGGCACAACTACTATTTCTCTCTCTGGGGGCTTCGTCTTCTACTTCTGAACTTGCCTTTTCACCTGTAACGGTATGGCTAAAATCCCATCTCTCTCGTACAATTGCATATATATAATTATACCATCATTCAAAATTTTATCTTAAAATGGTTATATATCTTCTTTAATTTGTACCTACATAATGTAGGTACAAATTAAAGAAGAACATTATCTTCTACAGATTATATAGTATAAGCCTCAATGTTAATCTTATTCTCATCTTTGATTATCTCTAAATTTCTCTTATAGCCCCGAAAACCACCAAAAAAAAACGGCCGGGATGAAGATTCTGAATTTTCGTTCAATTAAGTCATATAGTATTGATACGTTTACGTAAAATACATTAATAATCTCCTCAAACCAAAAGCATGCACGAATTGATTAATTCATTCCTTGTAACTTTATATATATTTGAAGATCAGAGGTGTTAATTAGTTAGTTAATTCTATTAATTAGCTCCAATCTATATAGTCTGTTATTACAGTTACCTTACTTCCTTGCCATAAGGAGCATGCTTGTAAATTGTAATCAATCATTTTATCATCAATCATTAATTTTAATCAATTTTCCCCGTTCAACATTGGATTAATTATATATATATATACTGATCGAAAATATTTTATTTTCGTTGTTGTTGAGCAGTTTTTTTTTGTTGCTAGCTAGTTGCTACAACATATATATAGTATGAGAATGGAGAAAGCAAATTCATGTAGAATAGCTAGAACGAAATCAGATCAGCTGGTGGCGGCGCTGAAGTCGGCGCCGTCGAATGAGTCGATAAACGGAATGGCGGTGGAGGGAAGTGGGAGCGGAGGGACGCCGCCGTCTCGGAAGTCGAGCCGGCGGATGTCCACGTCACCAGGAGGAGGGAAAAACACGCACATAAGGAAGAGTAGGAGTGCACAAATAAAGGTGGAGCTGGATGAAGTTGGTAGCGGCGCGGCTCTAAGCCGAGCCTCCAGCGCCAGCTTGGGCTTCTCTTTCTCCTTCAATGGCTTCACTCTCCCTCCAGATGACGTATCAAACTCTAACCCCTTCAGCGACGATGATATTCGTAAGTTCATTAACTTCCTCTTCCATCTTAATTAATTCTTAATTAATCTATTCTAATTTCATGCACCATATCTTAATTATACACCATCCAATGTTTTATTAATTTTAAATTAATAAGTAGCTAGGTAGAATAAGAGATAAGTCAAGTTATCTTTACTATAAAATTCGTCAATAAATATTAAATCTCATAGTAGTAAAGATATAAGAAATTTAATACCAACACGTTTGTTATAGTGCTAGCTAGATACTCTAATTAATTTTTAGAGTAAATTTGATACACTTAATCAAGAGATGGAAGCTGCGGTAGAGGCTTTACATGTAATATAAGTATAATATATAGTTTCTTAATTATTTTTACTGATCTTGTTCTGATTTATTTGTATATATACAAGACTAGATATTCCCGGAATATAATAGCTAGGAGGTAGTGATGAAGTTTGCATGTACGTGAAAGACTAAAAGTATATAATTTTTATATATGTGTGAATAGAGATAGGATTTGATGAGTTGATGTATGTAGGTCAAGGACGAGTCCTATAATAGTAGGTGAGAAGTTTAACTACCTCTGCCTCAAACCCGTGATATATATCGATCCAGCTCCATAAATTAGTGACTCTAAGTAACTCCCACCACTGAAAGGACCACTACAGTAGTATTTGTACACCACTTGTTCTTTCTCCATATGGTCCCCCGATCCGACTAAATTTATTTTTGTGCAACTAATCGTTTTTTTCAAAAAGAGAAAACATGTAAATGAAACATATGATTAATTAGAAAAATAAAACCAAAAGTATATAAGAAATTTTGTACAAATTTTTCCATTTATATGCATGCATGACCAGTTTTCACTTCAATCTATTACTTTACCAATATTTTTAAAATTTGTTTTAACGATAAATTTTTAGACGCATGTGCATCAATCCTTTTTGTTTTTAGAGGAATTGAGATGACTTCTGCACCTTGATCATTAATTAAATCATGCATGTACCTTGCACATGCACTTAATTATATTGGACCACAGCTCATGAATATATTATGTATATATATATATATATCCTTCTTCTGATTAATATGGTACTCGAGACAAAGAGTCTTATTCTGGGGTCCTCTTGTTCTTGTTCTGGTTCTTCGAGCTGTCATTTTTTTTTTTCATTTTGTTTCTTCGATTCTCTCTTCTATCTAACTCCTATTTGCAGGAGAGAGTACATTTTCTCATTGTTGGGCCCTTCATTAAAATTCATGTCCAATTTTTTTACGCCGTCGTACGTTAGCATGACACTTATTAGTACTGTATAATGTATATATCCACAATTCCCTGGGTCAACATTTCACTCTCATGAGTCATGACATGACTGTCTTCCTTAATTACACTAGCTAGCATAACCTACAACATATAGTTCAATTAAATTGCACTTCAGATAGTTCAATTTACTTCAGATATATAAATATCTTTGATCATACAATTGGGACATGCATTAATAATTTAATGTATACTAGCTGAAGGATCTTCTGTTTGTTCCCTCGTTGTCTAAAAAGGGTTACCCATGTATATTGCAGCGGAGGATATTGAAGCTGGAGTCTGCAAGCCAAAGTTTCAAACGGAACCCACTTTGCCAATTTATCTGAAGGTAACATATATATATAAATATATATATATATATACATGCATTTACATTATGAAGCGTTGATTAAGTTTCATGCATATTCTTCTCCATCAATTTCAATTTTATACTATGTATTTGGGCAGGAATTTAAGGACGAAGCTTCATTTAGCTATCAACGCCACCAAATAGAACATGGCTAGCTAGCAATAGCATATATGGTCTCAGGTTCAGTCTTGTACAGAGTTTCACTTCATATGACATTCATGTACAAGACTACCCCCTTCTTTCCACTTAATTAATTAACAATTAACGATTAATGAATTAACATATATATATATATATATATATAATATATATATACATTCAGACGCATGCATGGTTTTGCTGAGAAAGAAGGGTTCGAAAACATTAAGAGAAATTAACTCAAAAGATATATATCTACCTAGCTAGCTGCATATATATATTGAGCTTATATAGAAGTTTGAACTGAGACTGTCAATCATATATATATATTGATATAAATTCTAAGTACAAGTATTAAATTCTTGTTCTGTAACGTGCAGTTTAGGGATGTGACCTACAAGGTGGTGATCCAAGGCATTGCAACAAGTGAGGAGAAGGAAATCCTAAATGGGATCACTGGTTGTGTGAATCCAGGAGAAGTTTTGGCACTCATGGGTCCTTCAGGGAGTGGAAAGACTAGTCTCTTGAATCTGCTTGGAGGCAGATTGTCTCAGCCCACAAATGTTGGTGGCTCCATTACTTACAATGACCAAACATATACCAAATTCCTCAAAAGCAGGATAGGGTTCGTGACTCAAGATGATGTCCTGTTTCCTCACCTTACTGTCAAAGAAACACTCACATATGCAGCCCGTTTACGACTCCCAAAGACATTCACAAAGGAGCAAAAAGCAAAACGAGCTTTGGATGTCATCTATGAGCTTGGCTTAGAGAGGTATAATAACTTTTTCCACAAACAAGGAGCAAAAATATAGAATTTGGAGTAAATTAATGATTTGGTCCTTAAAAGTTGATACATGTCTCAATTTAGTCCCTAAAACATAAAATTATGAGATTGTTTTTAGTTGCCTCACTGCCTGCCTGCAGGCTGCCTGATCTCTAATGCTTTTCTCTAATCCAGACTCAACTTATGTTGTATACTTGGCTATGGTAAAAGAGTCTCCCAACAAGAATGACTACATTCACAGATATGAGATTTAATCATGAAAGATGCAATCAAAATCAATTTGGTCATTTTACTAAATTCAAATTTAACAACAAATATGAATTTTTTTTACCTCAATTGTTATTCTTAACAAAAAGATCAACTCTGTAGTTGTATCTTACGACAAGATCGTATAATTAATCCTTCATGTAATTTAGGTGCCAAGACACTATGATTGGTGGCTCCTTTGTTCGCGGAGTATCTGGTGGAGAGAGGAAGAGAGTTTGCATAGGCAATGAGATTATAATCAATCCTTCTCTTCTGTTTCTTGACGAGCCAACTTCTGGTTTGGATTCTACTACAGCCTTGAAGATTGTTCAGATGCTGCAAGACATAGCAGAGGTACAAATCCATTCTCATATACTCTCCCATTCTTTTTGCTTTCAGGATCAGTTAAGTTTTATAATGGCAATTCCTTTCTATCAATCAAAATACTTAAATTTTCATATATTGCAGGCTGGTAAAACAGTAGTGACAACAATTCACCAACCTTCAAGCAGACTTTTTCACAAATTTGACAAGTTGATCCTTCTGGGAAAAGGGAGCTTGCTTTACTTTGGAAAAGCATCTGAAGCAATGTCTTACTTCCATTCTATAGGATGTTGCCCTCTCATCGCCATGAACCCAGCCGAGTTTTTGCTTGACCTTGCAAATGGAAACATAAATGATGTTTCTGTACCCTCAGAGTTAGAGGATAAAGTACAGATGGAACATTCAGAAACTGAAACAAAGAATGGAAAGCCATCACCAGCAGTAGTACACGAGGTAAGTCATGAAGTTACCATTTTAGTAAGAAAAGAAGTAACATGAGAGTTTATACAAACTTCCCATCTGATTCTGAATGAGTGAGTTATGCATAGCAGTATCTGGTAGAGGCATACGAGACTAAAGTTGCAGAAACAGAGAAGAAAAAGCTAATGGTTCCTATCCCACTTGATGAATCGCTCAAGACTAAGGCCTGTTCTCATAGAAGACAATGGGGAGCAAGCTGGTGTGAGCAATATTCCATTTTGTTCTGCCGAGGAATAAAAGAACGAAGGTATGAGTACTTCAGCTGGTTAAGAATCACACAAGTTCTCTCCACTGCAGTCATCTTAGGATTGCTTTGGTGGCAATCAGATGCTAACACTCCAAAAGGTCTTCAAGATCAGGTAAAAAAAACAGATAGGTCAAAAATTCATTTTGGTTTTCAAAATTTTTTTGGTTCTGTTTTGGCCATCAAAAGTTTGAGATCAAAATAGAAAAAAAAAATTGATGACTACAATGGAATTCATCTTATAGTTATATAGAATCAAAATAAAGTTTTAAGCAAATAGATATTTAACTACAATCTTTGCCTAAAACCTGAACTTGTCTACTTTTCACAGGCAGGGCTGCTTTTCTTCATTGCAGTTTTCTGGGGATTCTTTCCTGTGTTCACAGCAATATTCACATTTCCTCAAGAGAGAGCCATGTTAGCTAAGGAACGAGCAGCTGACATGTACAGACTAAGTGCATACTTCATAGCAAGAACTACAAGTGACCTCCCATTGGACTTGATATTACCAGTACTGTTTCTGCTTGTTGTTTACTTCATGGCCGGTTTGAAACTAAGTGCCGCCTCCTTTTTCTACAGCATCCTCACTGTCTTCTTGTGTATTGTGGCAGCTCAGGTAGGCATTTCTACAAACACATAGCGTGCACTCATCAGAATAGCCTATATATATATATAATTCTAACTATGTTTGGTAATGAAACAGGGACTTGGGCTTGCTATTGGGGCCACATTAATGGACTTGAAAAGAGCCACGACTCTGGCTTCCGTTACTGTGATGACATTCATGCTGGCTGGAGGTTTTTTTGTGAAGGTAAGAAGCAATAATTACGCTAGCGAATATACTAATACTGCCATATTCTTGAATTGGAAAATAAAACATTGATTTGGTTTAATTTGGATGATTTGGCAGGACGTGCCAATATTCATAGCGTGGATTCGATACATGTCGTTTAACTACCACACGTATAAGCTGTTGCTGAAGGTGCAGTATGAAGGAATCACGGGAGGCATAAATGGGATAAGAATTGATGGTGGTTGGGAAGAAGTGGGTGCTTTGATAGCAATGGTATTTGGTTATCGTTTATTGGCGTACCTTTCTTTGCGACGGATGAAGCTTCAATGCGGAGCTTAATTAGATTTATGGGAGTTTTAGGGTTAGAGGTTACTGATCAATTGCAAATATATATTAATTTCCATGTGGAGTGAAAATTGAAATCTCGATCAATGTTGGCAATGGGCTGAAGCTTCTGGTCTTTGATTTCCTGTGTAATGTTTAATTTCTATATTGTATTTCATTTAGCATGCTGAAACTTGAAGAAGGAAAACCAGAATAGCATGCGGGCTAGGTCTTAGAATCTGCAGAATTTCATTTCAGAGATGCTTTGCTTCAAGTTCAAGGCAAACTGGCAAAGCCACCTTGCCTGTGTGTATCTGTATCAATTCACATTCTGACAAATCAACGTGATGTTGCCACGTTTAAGTTTTGAGGCTATACTTTAGTTTTTATCATGGATCAAGTCAGTCAAAACAACTTGAAAATTGAAACCAATCCTGTTAATAAGGGTTGTATGAATTTGAAAGGTGAAATAGAAAGAAGAAAGCCAATGGTGCTATGAAACTGTGATCATTTTCATTATATGCTCCACTAGTCCACTTGACAACATTGATATAACTATCACATCTTGTATCTCTACTGTGTAAACATCAGTCCATATGAACTATAAACTTCTTTATCGTTAACCCAGTCAACATTACCGAATGGGACGATACGATATGATACACAAAACTAATTACATTGAGTAGACGATATGATTATTACTTACTTCCATTAAGAGCCAAGGAGAACTAAGGACGAGGGAGCTAAAGTTCAAAAGAGTCATCATCCCAAGAAAGGTTCAGAGTTTAGAAAGTGATCCCAAATGAGTTTTAACGTCTCTTCCAGAATCTTTGAAATCCTACTGATATCAACTTTTTCCACCTATTGGAAAGAGGAGAAATAAAATGTCAGCAAAAAGCATTTCTATAGTCTTCACATAAAATTCATAATAGTATTTGTTCTTGCAGAGTTAGTATCTAGCATAGTCGCAGCAATAAAATAATCAGCCTTAAAATTTCCTTGGAATTAAGGAATTCAAAGATGATTTATTAAAATAGTAGGAAAAAAAGTTAGTATTCTTCAAGTTACCTGTATTTCTGAGAGAATTCCTTTCAACTTCAGCATAACCTCTGACGCAGATTCCCCAGTAGAAGTCCGAAAATCAAATCGATCAGCAGATCTAACCTTTAGCCTCAGTGATGAAGTTCTGTATGATTTGGTTATAGTGTGCCAGACCCCAATCACAGTAAATCTACCTCCCGAAGCCGATTTTCCTAGGTGCCATCTTAATCCACCCTTCACACTTGGATCTAGAACTGCAGACTGAATCAGATCTTGAATGTGTTGCATTTCATAATCCTGGAATAGAGATGACATAAGGTACATTATAATCAACAAACTAGATCTATTAGTTTTACCCTTGCCATTTTTGTTGAGTTCAATGTCCCCTACACATACACAGTTTTCGAAGATAAGAAAGCAACTTACTGTCAAAGATGTTAAAATCCTTCTGTTGCATAGCATAAGCCTCAGGTCAAGATTCTTTACAAGACACGATATGTCTGTGACCACATGGCGTACTTGATGTAGTTCAGTCTACAATAGAAATCATGCTAATATATCAACAGAAGCAAAGAAAAGAGTCCATATTCAATCTAAAGAAAGATAAATTGAGAATGAAATGGTAGATCTCGACCAAAAAAATTTCACTAAAGTAAATAAAGAGTACAAGAATAGAATCTGGTTAATCAGAGACAAGATTCTTAATAGAGATGATGAAATTGGTTTGAAATAAACAGTGCAAGCATGGTAAATCACTAAATTGGATTGCTATGGTGATTACTTCTCCACTAGGTTTTACAATCAACTTCAAAATTTATCAGACGATTTAACAATACTAAATTACACAAATCAGCACCGTTCATTCAACTTCTTAGGTTAGAATCAGAATATTTGCCTTGTACATTTGAAGCTTCTTCTGTTCTTCTATTACATGGCACTTACAAGTAATAGTTGCATCTGGCTGGTTGGTATCGGACAACTATAAAACAAGACACATTAGAAATTACAAATTGTTATCCAATTTGATGGTAGTTGTGCATTTCATAATTTGAATTCCATAAGGAAAAAGAAAAAGTATAGTACAAAAGGATACCTTAATATGGAACAATTCTTTCTCCTCTTCAAAGTCAAATTCAGTACTTGGTAACACTTCACCGGTGATTTTTTCCATGTACGAAGTAGGAATATTAGTGTAAAACGATCTCCTTAACAGTGACAAAGCAGCTAAATTCTTTAGCACTGCCGCTTGGGCAGCTGAAGGATCCCTACACAATATAGATCGAAATTGTAATACTTCCCTTAAGGTGAAATATGTCCTTAAATGGTTAACAACCACATATTAGCATACCAAAATATTCAAAGTTTCCAAAGCTACTATGATCAATCGGCATCAGAGAGAAAATTACCAGATCAAAAATTAAAATTCAATGCTTGGCAGGATGCAAATTTAGACAAGTAATATTTTACCCTTGGAAGAGAATCTTGCCAAATCGTGCAACTAATGTGGGCTTAACTAGATCAGAGGATTGAACCTCCATCTCATTCCTCACGAATTCAGAAGCAGAGAGCAGATACTGAAGGACATTATCCCTAATGATCATGGCCAAGAAGAAAAGGTTAGCAAGTTAAGAAGATCGTGGGCACAAGTGGAGCAAGAAAGCATGATAATGGGATAAAATTGAACCTTGAGGTGGATGAGTATTTAGTAAAACGAGAGGCGTTCCCTTAATGTTGGGGTCAATAGAGTCCAAGGATGCTGGTTGAAGCTGAACAAAAGGAGGGAGGTGACCGTTATCGTCGAAGCCAACCGCAAACCATCTGGATGTTGCTTTCTTAGAATATATAGCTTTTCCAGTTTCTTTGTCACCACGAAAGTTACTTTGATTTCTCAACTGTGAAGGAGGAAACTGAGGAGACGGTAATGGGGCATCCCCATCCTTAGAGTGACGCTTGTGCGGAGGTACGTAAGCCATCGAGTAAAAACAAAACTTCCTATTGGAACAAGAAGACAAGAGATGAGTGATGAGCGGCGATATATTCCGGCAACTTATGCTTCAATAAATGCGACAGCTAGATAACGATTTTGGAATTTGGAAATCATTTTATCGTTTGAAGATTCCACTGACAACACCTGGCAGAGTCGCACAGAGATTTCTTTTCCTTTCTTGTTTTTATTTTTTGTGGCATCGTGATAAATGGGCTCTGATCAGGCCTTATAAGTTTAGGCTGGGCCTTATGATGATGAGGATCGCCCATGTCATTTTTTTTTGGCCCGAGATCGCCCACCTGAGCTCTTTTCTCTTCTACTCTCACCCTGCCCATTGTTTGATTTTGGCACATAAGATTTAGATTTATCATTTTTTTTTAGGTGTGTTGTTTAAAATTTTCTTTTCTTCTCTTATACTATGATGTATTCTAATATTCCCTAAACCCTATAAAGAGCCTGAAGTTATGTGTTAATTGTTAGATCTGAGTTTTGTTTGGTCTCCTTTGATATATGGCCTTGTGCCATTTTATGGTGAAGGAAGGAATTTCGTTTCTAATAAAAATAATAAAAGACATACACCTAGGGATGATGTGTAGTATATGAGTAGGCTATTATGCTTTTTAAATTATGAACGGATATTAAAAATATTTTTTTTTTAAAAATCGAGTTATCTTATACTTATATTTGAATTTGGATAGGAATTTTTTTTAAATATATTGTTTTCAATTAGTATAAAATTCTTTTTCATTATCTTTTATATCTACAATTATTAAAAATAANAAGTTTCAAACCACAGGGTACCAAAGTGAAATAGGGTCAAACCACAGGGTACCAAAGTGTAATTTACCCTTTTATTTTTATAACAATATTACATTAAATGTCATAAAACTACATGATGTTTACTGTTAATTTTTATAAAAGATAAAATCAATTGAAATGCAAAACTTTGAAAAACAAAATTGATAACAAGTAAATTTAAAGACATAATTGAAAATTAATAGAAAATTTAAAAATTACAAAGATACTTTTGTCAAAATCTAAAATTAAGAATGTTTTGCTTACATAAAGATTTGAGTACGAAAGATAGAAAGTAATATTATATTAATGTTAAATATTAAAATATAATTTTTCTCGTTATAAAATATTTGAAAGATATTCCTCTCGAATATGCTCTTTTGTGTTAGCAAAAATGAAATGGGAAAAAATGCTTGAAAGGAAAAGCTATTATGTTCTCTCTTCGTTTTTTGTTCTATCCTATTCTCCTTCTGGTGAAACTGAAAATTGCCTACCCTTTTACCAAAAAAAAAAATGATTATGGGCCCAGCCCACGTGTCTTAGTACTGAACTACTGATGTTCTAAAAATATATACAATTTAATTTTTGAGGAAAAAAAAAATCAGTAAAAACTGTTCCTGATTATTTCATATTTATTTTTTTGATAAAATTATTTCATATTTATTAGATTTATGTGCGCTTGTCTTGTCTCTCATGAAAGAAGCGCCAACGAATTTGGATCCGATTCTGCATTTTCACTTGATCACTCCATCCTTATCTTCCACCTCTCAATTTCCTTCTTCCATCTTCCCAAATATCTAAACCACTCACAGGTAATTACGTCCCTCTTTGTCATCTGCGTATTGGTTTTTCAATTTTCTTACGATCCAATTTATCGCACTACTGTCGATTTGCTTCTGAATTTGGAGTTTGAGTTTGATCGCTTCCTCTAATTTAGTGATCTGTTATGTTGTTTTAGTTTCTCTGTACCTGCAACTTGGTAGCGTAGAAGGCTCCGAATGTTCTTTTTTTCTTTTCGTTTGGCCAAAAGAGGCTCCGAATGTTCTATTACTTTATTTTCCAGACGATTTAGAGGTTCCTTCCTTAGGTGAATGAAACTACTTCTAGGTTTTATTAGAATCGGTACAGTTTTTAATCTCAGTCCTCGTGATAGAAACGACATGTTTGTCGCCATTAGTTTCATCACAATGCTCTTATCTTATGTTGAGCGGTTAGCCTTTATGAGTTTTGCATTGTCTTGCAGACCTTTTGTGCATTTAGTTTATTTGGGGAGGTACTCAGGGCTTTTTTAGACTTGTTCTATTTTTGCTTCGATATCTAAAGAACATTCACAAAATTTTCGCTAATACAGGTAGATGATATACAATTTTCTACCCAAAATATTCGACAATATTTTTAACCTTATCAACTTTCAGTGTAAAATGGATACCATTATGCTTCTCCATCTCAGAAGAAAACAGAAAGATAGGCCACATTTTCAGATCACGATGCTTTTGCTATGTCAGATAATTAATCATCACTGAGAATTAACATGAAGTTACATATAATAATAGGGTAGAAAACAAAGCTTTTTAATATGTGTCTTTTCAGGTGAGCACTGAATAAGGTACCAGTACAGTCTTGCTCGATGTTTCTTTGTTTCTTTTTAGCAATTGTTCATGGTTGTATAGTTTCAGATGAATACTGAAGCTGTTTATTCACAGGATTAACTTGGGGATTGAATAACATGGATAGACTAAAATCTTCTGCACGTCTCATGATTGTCTCAGATCTCGATCACACAATGGTATGCTTTATAGACTATAGTTGTCCATCTTAGTAGCTCTCACACTTAATTATATTGCTGAGGTGGCTTCATTACTGAATATACTTTACTTGTAGGTTGATCACCATGACAGTGAGAACCTTTCCCTCCTCCGTTTTAATGCCCTTTGGGAATCATACTATCGTCATGATTCTCTGCTTGTTTTCTCAACTGGAAGGTCACCTACACTTTACAAAGAACTGAGGAAGGAGAAGCCCATGATAACTCCAGATATTACCATAATGTCTGTGGGAACTGAGATAACTTATGGCAAGTCAATGGTACCGGATAATGGATGGGAAGAATTTTTGAATCACAAATGGGACAGGAGCATAGTCATAGAGGAAGCAAGCAAATTTTCTGAACTTACTCGTCAGGTATATTTTTAGTTGATCAAAGTCAGTGGTTGAATGTTGTGTGGTTTAGTTATCTGTATTTTGCTTGGCTTTTTTAGATTCCCTAAGAACAAATGTCTTGTTATAACAATGAGTTTTGGCTCTTGGAGTGTCTCCGTGGTTGAAGGATCCAAGCGTGAGTCTCAGTTGAAGTCAAATTAGAAAAAAAAAAAAAAATTGGCAACAGTATGCTTAAATGATTTGATAATAGAGCTCTTATACAGTAATTGGTTGTGCAGGCAGAAACTGAGCAACGACCTCACAAAATAAGCTTTTATGTCAAGAAAGATAAGGCTCAGCATGTGACAGAAGCCCTTTCTGAGAGTTTGAAAAAGCGCGGGGTAAAGATATAACTCCTTTGTTCCGATTGCTTACTTCACTAATACCGGAATCCTTATTTATCATCAAATAATTTTTGTATGTGTCATACGGCAGCAAACTAGCCATTGGTTTTTTTTAGGAGAAAAAGAAACTGCTCATTGCTTTCTCTGTTATTGTACTGTACATAATGATTATTTTATATAGTTTTGTAACAGTACTTCACTTTTGACCAGTTGGATGTTAAAATAATATATAGTGGAGGAATTGATTTGGATATATTGCCACAAGGTGCTGGCAAAGGTCAAGCTCTTGCTTATCTGCTAAAAAAGTTTGAGACTGAGGGAAAGCGCCCTGTCAATACTCTTGTTTGTGGGGACTCTGGAAATGATGCCGAGCTGTTCAGCATTCCTGGAGTCTACGGTGTCATGGTTGGTAGTTCACTTTGTTTATCGCTACAAGTTCTACTTATATTAGTTAGAATTTGAGGTTATCTTGCTGACGCCCCATTTTTATCCATCATTTAGGTGAGCAATGCCCAAGAAGAGTTGTTGCAGTGGCATGCTAAAAATTCCAAAGACAACCCCAAGATTATTCATGCCACAGAGCGATGTGCATCTGGTATTATACAAGCCATTGGACACTTTAAGTTAGGCACTAACCTGTCTCCTAGAGATGTTCCGGACATTGCAAAAGATGTTGAAAATGCTTCTCCAGGTCATGAAATAGTGAAAATTAATTTATTATGTGAAAAGTGGAGGCGTGCTGAAGTTGAGAAGTCTGAGCAGTTTCTTGCAGGCCTTAAAGCAGTTTATGTAATTCTGCTATCCCTTACTCCAAAATACTTCTTTTTACCACGGAATTCCATCTCTTTTATATGTTAAGTATCTTTATTCTTTTCCATGCTATTATTTCGTAATTTTCATGGGAATTTGGTTTTGGTTGAATGAACTAATCTATTTCTGAACCACATCCTGAAAAGCAATCAATTAATGCGTCTGTGCATTACAATTTTCTTCTCAGATATCTTAATTTTGTTGCACCATGATATTTCAATTAGAAGTGATATTTCATTTAGCACTCGTCAATTAAGAGTCAACTATTTGAAATCTATCTCAACTATTCTCTTTATATATGCAGGATCCATCTGGTACTTTCATTCATCCCTCTGGTTCTGAGCATCATATTGGGGAGCATGTAAATATTCTGGGAGAATCCTACGGGGACAAAAAGGGAAAACAATATAGGATTTGGGTGGATGGGGTATTGGCTACACAGATTGGTTCAGATGCATGGCTGATAAAGTTTGATAAGTGGGAGTCATGTGGTGAGCATTTTTCTTTAAACTTGTTATGAGGATACATTGGTCTTTGATTGTATTGCTCATTGTCTTACTTCCTTCTGCTCTTTATCTCAGAAAATAAGCTATATTGTATATTATGTTCACATGTTGGGACTCATTATGTATAATCTACCTATGGGGAACTGAGTCGGGGCATCCTTATGATTGTTGAAATTTGGAAATTTCTCTATAGAAGCGTTGGGTAATTTGTTTTCTATATCTTATTCCACTAACTATTGTTTTGCTGACTCTGTAGGTGAGAAGCGGCAAGGTTGTGTGAACACTGTCATAGTAAGAAAAAAGGTACATTACGAGACTTCAATGTTGCATTAAATTATTTTCGTAAGTTCTCTTTAATGTTTTCTCATCTGAGACGAATTGAATGAGTTTCAGGATTCGAATCGGCTCACCTGGGTGCATGTGCATCAAACAAGGTTGGAACAATCAGGGAATGATGATTGGTTGCTTTAGGTAGCTGTGTTACCCGAGGCTTAGTTCCAAGCTTCCACAGTTTCTTGTGATCCCTTTGCCAATAAATGTAATTCAATGAACTATTTCTGCATATTAATCTTACGAGGGCCTGTGAAGATGATACCTTACGTCATATATAGTGTAATTTTACCGTAAGCTACGGATATCAGAGCTTACTTTTTTGTTTTGCCAGAGGAGAATTTTATTATTGCAAACAGAAAGATCATATCCCTCATCGGATAAATATAGACAGTTATGATAGTCTTTAAGTTGTGAGTTCTTCTCATGGTTCAAGTGCCTCTCTAATTGGTGTCAAAGCAATTGTTCATGAACTCAGTTGGAATCTTGTGGCATAGGTGGTGACGTTGGTATTGCAATGTAGGGCTAAAAAACTAACACAATGTCAAATGTGATCGTCCGGACTAAAAATTGTAGTGACATGTTAAATCAAAGGTTTGGAGTCGTATCAATTGGTGTTTTTATTAAGAGTAAATAATATCAATAGGATTATAGGAATCAATCCACACGAAAATGTTGAAAAATTAGAAAGGAAACTACATGCATAAAAAAAAAGATCTTTCAAGCTTTACAATCAATTGTTTAAAGTAGCATATTGTAAAGCCAGCCAAAGTTCAACAGTTCTTATTAATAATGGAGTACCTATTATGTGTTACAGTTGGACACTTTAAATCCTAAGAATTCCTCTGTGCTATAAATCATACTCTTTTTTTTTTTTGGCCAGAAGAAATCATACTCTTTACTATTTATTTCCCCTTGCATTTTCAACTCTTGTTTTCTTAAGACCTTCAGGCTTCAACATTATGATTTTCAAAACGTTAGAACTTTTCAGTTTGAATTTCAAACTCATTATTTTGTTTGTATGTTTTTTATGTAAAAAATATTTTCGTTAAGATTTTTGTGTATTTAACTATCTTGTATGCTAATTCTTAAAATCTTAAATGGGCACTTGAGTACATTATTATTATTATTATTATTATCTACCAAAAAAATCGAAAAGGTTGATAACTAGATATTACACATCACATTTTATGAAAGAAAGGCTCATCATTGATGGATCCAAGAGATGGTAGGTTAATCAAGTCATTGTTCTCATTAAAATGGGCTGTGGTGGGGTGGGGGAAAACCCAACAGATGACAGTAAACATATTTTCTTAAAAGAAAAGAAAAAATAGAATGCAAGTGAAAAAAAAATAATTATTTTAAGGGCCCAACCGGGTTCGAACCGGTGACCTCTTGATCTGCAGTCAAATGCTCTACCACTGAGCTATGGACCCTTGTTGTTATCTAGATGTGTTACGGTATTAATAACATCAAAATACTTTCTTTCTTGACGAATAATCTATTCTTAAGGAACATTAAAAGTGGATTTTCCCATTACAAACTTACTATAACTTGCTTCAGCAGCACTATAAAATTAAAAGATATCTACTTTTCTTATTTTGGGAAGCGCTACTATAGGAACCCAATCAATATTAACCATTGACGACATAGATATCAAATCTAAAATCAGATTCTTCGTATCCATATACATAACTCAAAATGCTATCCATTTTATGATAAACAAAATAGGCTAAATAAAGACGTGAGTCCCTCTTAAAAATAAGCTCTTCATTATTTGAAGGTCTTCTCTAAAGAAATAGTGTCGATGGACTTTGGGTATTAAAATAGGCAAAAATTAAAAAATAAGTACCAACAACCACAGCCTACCTCTCCTTCCTTCTTCGATCTCCTTTTATAATTTTTCTTCCACCATAATTCCTGGAATTTAGCTACCTAATCTTCAATTATCTCGTCCAAATCCAATCCAATCCATTTATACATGTATATGTAATCCCAGCAAAAAAAAAAGGAAGTAAAAATAATTTAACATTGAAGATGGAAAGCTTTACAAGATATGGATTAGTGGCTGTATTTGCTGTGTCAGGAAGCATGGTTTTCTTGGTTCATCAACTTCACAAGCGCCTGGTCTCTGACTTCATGAAGAAATTTGAGCATGAAATTCGTACGTGGTAGATATATCATTCCCATTTTTCTTTTTAATTTTCTTGATTATGGAAATTAATTAATTAATGTGTGTGCTTGTTTTGTGTTGATGAAGGTAATTCAGAGAAACAACAAGGAAAAAAGAAGGTACGATTCGCAGAGAGAGTGATAGAGGTTCCAATTGTGAAGATTAATTACAATAGAGAAGATGAGTGGGTGAGGAAGACAACGGAGATTCAGAGATGGAAAAGTGCCCCTAAATTGGAGGACATCATGCCCCCTAATAGGGCAGTCCTTTATAGGGGTATCATCAAGCATAGGGCCCTCAACTACAAATTTCGTTTCTGACCCTCTTCTTTTAAATACTATATGTATATATATGTATGTATTTATGTATGTAAAATTACACAATACACATGAGTATTTTCTGTACTTTCACATTTCTCCCTTTTATTATTGGAGGAATTCTTCTTCTGAGTCTTGTTTTTTCTGTTGTTTGTTGATATTGTAGCCAGGTCTTTTTGTTGAGATCAAAATCATGTAATGATTGATCCACTGTAACTAACTACCCTATTTTATTCTTTATATATTATTTATACATATTACTTAGGATCAGGATTAGTTCTTTAACTTCTACGTTCAAAATTACACAATGGATTTTTTATAGAATATTCAAAATTTATATAACTTGATAGAAACACTTGAAAATATATGCAAAATTTAAACCATCATGCAAAAGTTTATTTTGAAATTTAACCCTCAAATGCCTCATAAGTCATAAGACAGGTAATGGGTTTAACAACCAAACACGGGACAATAATGGGCCTCCTATTCTCATCAAATTGAGTATCCAAGCCCAATGAGCATCAACAATAAAAAAAATGGAACAATTTTCCAAGTCAATTATTTGAACGTCTGAGATCTAACCCAAATTTTTTTTTTAAAAAAAAATACTGTTCAATTAAAATAATATTTCTTGTTAAAAAATATCCTAAATTTATTATGCCAAATTTCCATAGTGGAGGCCTGCAGATGGCGAGTCAGTTTGTGGGCCATGTCTCCAGAAGATCAATATATGAATCGAAGGGTCAAATTAAGTTTCGATTATCATATTGTTTAGGAGATCCTTATTATTAATATCCACATCATATGAAGAAATGGTCATGATTAATACTATTAGTGACTGTTTTATACAATAAGTAGTAGGTACATTCTTCAGCATATTCCAGAAGAACTGTATTTTGGAAAATTAATTAATATATTTTTTTAAGACATAGCCAATTAAGTTTTACTTTTACAAAATAGACAGCTATAGTTCAATCAAAACTATTGAAGTAAAAGTTGTTCAATATGACCACGAAAATTAGCATACAAATTTAAAAATCTATTATGATTTGACAGAATTTAACAGCACAAAAAATAATGAAAAAATCTTACAGAACAATGAAAAGCTATGTCGAATATCGTAATTTTGTAGAAGTAAATTATTATTAAAATGTATATTTCAAGAGACTCAAGAATCAAGAATGCTTCTTATTTGTCATTAAAATTGTGATTTCATATTTGTTAGTTGAAAAAGACAACAAGTATTTGGTACTTTTTTTTTTTTTTAAGTAAAAGTGCAACATTAATCTCTTATTTTTCGGCTAAGTTGCAATTTAATTTTTTATTATTTTTTTTATTTTGGTCACGTCTTTTTTAAAAGTTTTACTTATTGGTCCCAATGACTATTTATGATCATATCTCTATCGTTTTAAGTCTAATCGTAATGAATTTGGAGCTACATGTTATTCTTAACGAGACTCTCCTTTGTTCAGTTGGGGCCGTTAACAATCAATGTCAAATTGGGCTCCAAAAATGGATTGCTCATTTCATAAGCAAATAAACAAAGTTAGTTATATATTTATATCTTTCTCATTTCAAGTTTGATTATGACGAGTTTAGACCTATGGTTAACATGATTAACAAATGAAGTTAAATGAAGTTAACAAATATGGTCCACATCATTTCATTTCAAGAAAGGGTCAAAAATTTTCAAATATGGTCCACATCATTTCAAGTTGTAATAGTTAACAAATGAAGTTAAATTAAATCCAAAGTAGTTTTCGAAAAAATTTTGATTTTTGGTTTCAAAACCACTTTCGGATCATATTTGATCTCATTCGTTGACGGTTATAACAAGACAGAAAAATGACTTGTCAAGAGTAACATATAGCTCCAAACTCATCGCAATTGAGCTTGAAATGCGAGAGGCAACTTCGTAATTTTTTTTTACGGTGAAACAAGCAACCCACTTTTGAAGCAACTTAACTTTATTTGTTGATAGCTCCAACTTAACAAATAAATGACTCGCATGTAATAACATGTAGCTCTAAATTTATCGTAATTGAATTAAAAAAAAAAGAGATATGACTGCATTCAATTTTTTTTTTATATAAAAATGACCACATTCAATTGTTATGATCAAAGAATGATTTTTTTTAAAAATATATATAGAAACAAAACTACAATTAAAAAATAATGACGAGGCAACTTAAAAAAAAAGACCAAAATTACCGAATGGTCTTTTTATTATTATTATTATTATTATTATTATTACAAGTGGGTAAGTGTCTAATTGAGACTCACTTTATTTATTTTATTTTTTTTGAAGAAAAGGTTCAGGTGAGTTGGGCCTCGGGGCTCACCAAGACCAGGGTAGGCCTCAAGACTCTATGAACGCTTACAGAGATACTTACAAATTGCCTACCAACAAGGTCCTCACATTGGTAGCGGGATTCAAGCTCACGACCTTATGGGTTATGAGTTGACTCCTTACTAACTTTGGTCGGGAGAGACCCACTTTATTTAATATATATATATATAAACGCAAAATGAACGTCAGACTAGGGGTGTTCATTGGGTTGGGCTAACCCGCCAACCCGCTAAAACCAACCCAACCCACTAGTTTGGGTTGGTTTGGCGAGCTGGTTTGGGTTCAAAAAGTTGAGCCCGCTGTGGTTTGGGTTGGGCTGCGTGTTTCAAGATTTTGAGCCCGCTCAACCTAAACCAACCCGCCGGCCCGCAAAAATATTAAATAAAAAAAAATTAATTTTTATTTAGTTAAAATTCTATTTTAATATCACAAATAATATTATTTTTACAATTTGGTCAATTAATAAATTTTTATTCTCAATTTAGTCCATAAAAAACAAATTGTGAAAGACCAAACTAAAGAAAAAAATTTAAGAGAGACCAAATTTTTTATAAAATAAATATATAAAA
Source organism: Chamaecrista fasciculata (assembly GCA_003254925.1). Lineage (NCBI taxonomy): Eukaryota > Viridiplantae > Streptophyta > Magnoliopsida > Fabales > Fabaceae > Chamaecrista > Chamaecrista fasciculata. The sequence goes on from QANZ01002004.1 coordinate 65,333, forward strand.
AATAAAAAAA
>QANZ01002004.1:84408-105728 GCA_003254925.1 Chamaecrista fasciculata
AAAAAAAAAACAACTCGTACCTTCAACTTTTTTCTTTCCTAATTAATCATTCTTTTCAATTACTGTCATATGCACTTCAAACTTTTTTTTAAGCCTGATGTGCACTTCAAACTTTGTTTCCGGAAATTCTTCACTTTTTTTTTTCAGAAGATATATATATATATATATATATATATAAATTTGCTCAGTTTTTTTTGGAAGTTCTTTAATTTTTTTTCCAAAGTAAAATCTGAATTGTGTTTATAATTTCAAAGTAAAATTTAAGTTTTCAAAATACAATTAATGATCATTAACAAGTGCCCTTATTTACCCATAGTTTAAACTTTAAACATGAAGAGAAAATGAATAATGATGTGGGAGTTTAGAAGATTTAATAATAATATTAAAATGAGATTAAGCGGCACAGAAGTGAACACAACTCATAACTCATTGATGAAGTAGTCTGAGGAATGAATAAATGCGGTGGGCTTTGAAAACTAGCATTCACCTTTGAGTGTGAGCGGTGCCTCCTTTCTTTCTTCTTTCTTTCTTTCTTTCTTCTTCTTTGATCTCTCTTTCTCTAATCTCTCTCTCTCTGTGTGTGTGGACAGTGGTCCCTCTCATCCAGGCTGTCCAAAACTTTTTTTTCCATTTTCTTTGCTTTTTAAGTCTCAGCATTAACACTCTCTCAAGTCTTCTCTTTTCCTCCTTCGCTTTTCCCCCGCGTGTCCCTCCTTTTTTTCACTTCTCATCATCCATCCCTCCCCATTAAGCAACCCCTTCTTCTTCTTTCTCACCAAACACTCTTTTCAGATTTCACTTCATTATTCGCCGCCAAATTCTCTGATTTCTTCTTCCTTCTCCAGGAGCACCATGGATTCTTTCCTCTATGGTGTCTCTCTCTCCTTCTTCGCCACTCTTTTCTTCCTTTCCCTTCTCCCTTTCCATTCTGCATTGCCCTTAAACTCTTCCCAGAAATTCCCTTCTTCTTCTTCTTCTTCTTCTTCTTCTTCTTCCACTTCTTCCCAGATTAACTCTAACTCCATTCTCGTAGCGCTTCTCGATTCCCACTATACTGAGCTCGCTGAGCTCGTAGAGAAAGCTCTTCTCTTACAGAAACTCGAAGACACCGTCGGTGCCAACAATATTACCATTTTTGCCCCTCGCAATGAAGCCTTGGAGCGACAACTCGACCCTGAGTTCAAGCGATTCTTGCTCGAACCAGGAAATCTCAAGTCCTTACAGACACTCTTGATGTATCACATTGTTCCCAAACGAATCGGCTCCAACCAATGGCCCACTGGTAATTCCAAAGCTATTCCTCACCAGACTTTGTCTAACGACCATGTGCATTTAACCACCAAGGGTCCCACCAAGAAAATCGTCGGTTTAGCAGAGATTGTGCGTCCAGACGACGTCGTTCGTCCCGACGGCGTCATTCACGGGATCGAACGACTCTTGATTCCACGATCGGTACAAGAAGATTTCAATCGCCGGCGAAATCTCCGGGATATCTCGGCGGTGTTACCGGAGGGTGCGCCGGAAGTGGACCCTCGAACCCACCGTCTGAAGAAACCGGCACCGGTCCCTGCCGGAGCTCCGCCGGTATTGCCAATCTACGACGCCATGGCTCCGGGTCCTTCACTAGCTCCGGCACCGGCGCCGGGACCCGGTGGTCCTCGCGGTCATTTCAACGGAGAGCGTCAGGTCAAAGACTTCATCCACACTCTGTTACATTACGGTGGGTACAATGAAATGGCGGATATTCTGGTTAACTTGACTTCTTTAGCCACCGAAATGGGAAGGCTAGTCTCAGAGGGTTACGTTCTGACGGTGCTGGCTCCGAACGATGAGGCCATGGCGAAACTAACCACAGACCAATTGAGTGAGCCAGGTGCGCCGGAGCAAATTATTTACTATCATATCATACCGGAGTATCAGACGGAGGAGAGTATGTACAATGCCGTGAGGAGATTCGGGAAGGTTCGGTATGATACACTGAGATTGCCACATAAGGTTATGGCTCAGGAAGCTGATGGGTCTGTGAAATTTGGGCATGCTGAAGGCTCTGCTTATCTATTTGATCCTGATATATATACAGATGGAAGAATTTCAGTGCAGGGTATTGATGGAGTTCTATTCCCACTGGAAGAGGAGACAAAAACTGAAAGAAAAACAGTCCCGCTTGTCAAAGTTGCCGCCAAACCAAGGAGAGGTATGTTTATGAAAAATTATGATATGATTGATCAATTTTCTTTAATTGTTTTTAAGATTTTATATTAATAATTTGAGATTGAGGAGGTTCAGTTACTGAGTAATTGAGCTAGTGAACTTAGAGACTATTTTCAGTTAGAGATTAGAGAAGGAGTTTCTTATGTGAATGGGAAAATGGAAATCTAGGAACTTCTGCGGTTAGTCTGATGGATTGAAACTAGTTGAGGAAAGTTGTTTGGGTCTTAAATTTGGCAACTTTTATGTTGACAAATGACAATCTAGGGCAGCAAGGAAGATGGGATCAATACTCGAACAGCTTTTAGCATGTAGTTTCTGAAAAGGCAAGCAACCTATAGTTTTGCCGTAGGGCGCCAATTGAGGAATACAATACATGAGATATAACATAACTCAGCTTTCATCTTTTACTAGCTGGAATATGTTTCATATAATCTGTGATTTGATGGTTTTTGTTGCGTTTTCTATTTGCTTGATTATATTGCTTCTCCTTAATATTAGTTATGCTGAATTACACAGCTAAGATTAAGATCCATCTTTGCCTTAATTGGCGGCCTAAGAGTAAGGATGGTGCATGAGATTGTTGGGTAATAAATCTCTAAACCGTCTGTAATAGTTGGATTAGTCTATGTTTCATGTACCAACTGGTCCATGTGTGACAGTGTGAGTGTGATAATAAAAATTATTCAGGATATGCCAAGCTGTGAGCCACATTCGATTTCCCCACCCACCACTATATGGAGCTGCCGACACAGTCTGTCTTACAATTATACACCCCTTTGTTTTTTGTTGTTTTCATTTCTTCTATTCTATGTATTTTGTTTTTGTGGTCAACTGGCATGTTTTTTTTTTCTTGAACTCCTAATTTTTAATTAGCCTATTTATTTATATAATTAGTTGTTTGATACAGACTTTGGAGAGATATAAAAGTCGACTTGCTTCTATCATGTTTATTTATTTATTTCTCCATGTATTATATATAGAAATAGTTGGGATCTTGGAAGTGGTCCAAAAACCCTTGTTATTTGGTTGACTTAACATTTTGTTTTACACTTTTACCTAATTTCATGTGGCAGGGAAGCTGCTGGAAGTAGCCTGTAGCATGCTTGGATGCTAATCAAATCGCTTTCTCAACTAATAGCTTTAAAAAATTATTAAAAAAAAATACAAAAGAATAAAGAGTAAATTTATGTAAACAAATTGTTACATGGTAAGTTCACCTCACCCACTATTCAATTTCATGGTTTATACAATTTGTTTCATTCATCATTATGATAGCTTACAGTAATTTTGGATTTTTCTTTTTCATTGTGCAGTTTGTAGGAGTAATCAGTGAATCTACAATGGGAGGGAGCGATTAAGTAGCAGGATTTCCGTGGGAAACTCACAGAAGATAAAAATTTTCTGTCATTTTGCTTTTACATACTGTAATTACATGCCATTTTTTTATTATTTTTTCTTTGTGTTGATTCTCTATCTCTACCTTCTCTGTCTCTGTGTATGCATAAATAACCTTGGAATACGACACTTTCTCTCTTCTTCACGGGTTGCAAAAAATTTTCTCATTATCTGTGTGAAACCAGATTTGAAATTTCATCCATAATCTACTCTTGTATACTTTGTGATTACTATATATTATGAGGCACTATTAATAGACAACGATGTGCTGACTAATTGTGAGGTAGACCTTGCAGCAGAAAAGAAGAAAAGTATTACTCTGAAATGGACTTTGGCTTGGTTTTACCGTTTTAGTGTAGATTTCTCTCTTCTCAAGTTAAATAGAAAACATAATTTACTGAAGGGAACATTTATTTGTGAATATGACATCATAGCTAATGCCTTTCATGGCGGGTAAGTATCAGTTGTTATCTGGAGATAAGAAAAGCTAAGTTTGGGCATGTGAATGACTTTTGGTTTTTCTTGCTTCCATGTGTTGTTTTACTTATAAAAATGTGCCTCTTCATTTGTAACTTACAAAGATGTCATTCTTTTTTGGGTTAAAATATGGTGACAACCGAGAACAAGTCAAACTTACAATAAATAATTATTCTTTTCGCCCTTATTCAATAATCTATAAAATCCCACCATTTGCAGATGTCATGTTTGTACTTTTGTTACAAAAACTCGACTAATAAAGCTGGCCCTAACACTCTAGAATTATTCCTTGATTGCTCAATAAATCATTCTCCACTCTACACTTTCTTTTTATTTTATTTATTCCTTAAACCTAGCATACCGGATCATCCACATGATGACACAGAATAATAGACAAATCGAGTAGAACTTCCTTGGAAATATCATCAAGGATTGGGATGTTTCAATATATGTTTGCATTTAATAAAATTAATTAAATGAATCATATATAAATATAAAAACTTGTTTGTTTACATATATAATTGACTTGGTTAATTTTTTTGGCCGGAATATAATTGATTTGGTTAATCGCTGCAATTTTCTCAAAATCTAATACAGCCAAAACTTAGATGCTCTGGGGCAGATAAAAATGAGAAAATGTCCAAAAGAATAAAACTTTTGCCAAAATAATGTTTTTCTTTATAAGGAATTGTGTGATGGGAAAGCCCATGAAGAAGAAAGCTATGAACAATTATACATGAGATTTGAGCCCAGTGAGAGATGACTGGAAGCAAATCCAACAAGCCATGGATGGAAGAGAAAAAACAAAAGACTTTAATGTTAGCATACTGAAAGTGCCTCCCTAAACCCAATTTTAAAGCTAGTACTACCCTTTTGACCTTTCTTAGCCAAATCTGTATTCCCTCTTTGCATCATAGCCACAAATTCTTTGTAATCTATTGTCCCATCCTGCAAAAGGTATTAAAAAAAAAAGAAGAAAACATCAGCATTCATTTAGTTTAGTTTTTGACATTTTTTGGTTTCAATTCAAAATTTTTAACTCACATTATTTAGATCTGCTTCTTGAATAATTTCTTCCAAGTGGAAATCTTCTATGCCAAATTCTTCACAAGCTTGTTGAAGCTCATCTCGAGTGATATAGCCACTTCCGTCCTTATCAAAGTATGAGAATGCAGCAAACAAATGATCTTCCCTCTCGATTTTGTTTAAATGCAATGTTGCTGCTATGAATTCTTTATAGTCAATTGTGCCACTGTTATCAACATCTGCCTGCATTTCAAAACAATAACCTAAACCTTTATAATGTGACATTTCACTGTGGTTATTCTGTACTAGAATTGGTGAAGTGGAATTAACCAAACAGTAGATAAGGAGAGGAAAATTAAAATAAAATCGTGGGTTTGTTTTGTGAAGTGAAGATGATTGTATAGCTAATACTTACGGCTTGCATTAAACTGTGTATCTCAGATTCTTTGAGATTAGCACCAAATCGTTTCAGCCCACTCTTAAGTTCATCGAAAGTGATTTGACCACTGTTATCTGTGTCTATCATCTTGAATATTTCTTTCAGTCCAGCAATTTCTTCTTCAGATAAATTCTCTGCAATCACCTGCATAGAATTTTTTTTTTTTTTTAAAAAAAATGCTTTTTTAACAACATTTCTATGATCTCGTGAAGAAAATTTGTTAGTTTTTAAGTTAAGAAGTTGACATATTCAAGGAGGAAGATAACATACGCGAATAGCCATTTTCTTGAGCTTATTCATGGCAGAAAATTGCTTCAGACGACTCAGAACTGCGGAATCAAGAGGCTTATCTGAAGCTTCTCCATCAAACTGAATCCAAGGATGACCTATAAACAATAACAACTTTCTCATTAACACTAAGATAACCATTTTCCCAAGGTTCCATTTGTATAATGAAAAAAACTGGGAAATTTTTGTCTAATGCAAAAATTTTTATTATGGCCCAATGTATCTTATGACAGATTTCAAATTCAATGATAATGTTGATTTATGGTAAGGGACAATAGTTGCAATATATGTTTATTAAACTTATTTTTAATAAAAAAAAATCATTTGACAAAACATAGACAAGTAAATTTTACCCTCAAAACAAAGGGAACTCTAAATTCTAGATGAATCACTGCTAAAATGATGATTTTCTCAAGGCAATTTCCAACAATGGTATGAAAATGAGAGTAAGATGAATAGGCATAATAAGAGCATGAAAACTCACGAAGAACTTCATGTGCAGTGATTCTTTTTCTTGGGTCTCTAACAAGCATCTTCTTGACCAAGTCTTTAGCACTTTCAGAGATTTTAGGCCATGGATCTGATGAGAAATCAAGCTCCCCATGCAATACTTCCGTAAATATCTCTTGCTCCGTTTCTATATATTACCAAGCAAACAATTTGTAAATCACATATCTTACAATCAATCACAAATTAAAACATCTCTCAACCCTCTAATCATATATACACAAATTAAGAACACACTTGAATCTTAAATTATTAATTACCAGCCCAAAATGGAGGCACCCCACATAACAGAATGTAAATGATCACACCAGCACTCCACACATCAGCTTCTGGACCATATCGCTTTAGCAGAACTTCAGGTGCAACATAATAAGGACTTCCCACCACGTCCGTGAAAGTTTGTCCTGTAATTTTCATACAAATTATTTACTTACAACCCCAGAAAAATCTTCATTGTACATAAAAGAAAGAGTTATCTTCATTGAAAATACATTTAACGTTTGAAAAAGAAAATAGGAATATATTTCTAATATACAAATTGAAGGACTAAAAGAATAAGTTTTCTTAAAAAAAGGGCACATAACCAAACCTGGTTTGAAATATGTAGACAATCCAAAATCAATGGCCTTAAGTGGAGAATCTTCATCCTTACTAACAAATAGAAAATTCTCAGGCTTAAGATCACGATGCATTACTCCAAGAGAATGACAGGCTTCTATAACACTCACTATAGTCCTTGCAAGTTTCGCTGCTTTTCTTTCTGTATAATGTCCTCTTTCCACAATCCTATCAAACAATTCACCCCCTTCACATAATTCCATCACCACATGAACTGCAATAGTATCTTCATAAGCCCCTTTTATTGATATCACATTGGGACTTCCCGTCAAATGATGCATTATCTGAATCTCCCTCCTCACATCCTCCACATCCTCATTTGTCAGCAATTTCCTCTTTGCAATGGACTTACAAGCATAGTGTTTTCCTGTGGTTTTTTCTACACATAAAAAAGAAGTCCCAAATTGACCGTGTCCAAGCTTTCTCCCCAAGTTGTAAAACTCCTTGAGATGGCCAGTTTTTGTTTGCAAAACAGAATCTGCTTCAAGGCCTGCAGATACTAGCCTTTTCACCTTGTGGGGTTTCTTTGGTTTTTTTGCAGGCTCTGATGTTGCTATTATTATTGTCTCTTCTTTCTTTGGTTTTGCAGGTTCTTTCATTGGCTCTGTAGATTTGGTCTCTTTTTCGTCCTGTTTTTGGGGATGAGGTGGCTTCTTCATCTCAGACTCATCATGATGCTCTGGTTTTAACTGTTGATGTTCTTCCTTGTGGATTTTCAGTACCAGTGGAGGATTCTTTTGAACTATCTCTATAGCATTTGGTGATTCAATTGAAGACGATGATGGTTTACTTGTAGGAGAAGCCATAGTATCCTCTGTGGATCGTGGTGACCACCAAAGTGAAGATGATGCTGAGGGAAACAAAGCATCCTTCGAGAGCCTCGATCCGACGCAATTGTTACCCATTGATTTCACGCTAGTCAGGTATTTTTCTGACTTCTGAGCGTCCAGAAAAAAAAAACAAGCAGAAAGAAAGTGATGATTTTGAATAAACCCAATATGCTATTTTAACAGAGAAAGAATGGGATTGAATGCTGGCTGGTAAATACTGCGAAGAACTTCCATGAAATGATGAAATAAGAAAGAAGACTGGAGGAATTAATTGGGAATTGTGGGGGGATTTGAAGGCATAAAAAGTGGAAAATCTTGGGATGATTGAAGCTGAAAGGACGCGAGAATGAATGAGTGAGAAAGAAAGAATCAGAAAAGTTTTAATTTTATAGAAAGAAGAGTCGAGCGCGTAGTATATGTAATTGTAATTCGTACGTATGAAATTTTAAATATGAATGGAATGAAATATTAGATTAGTGGGAACGAAAAAGGAAGGTGGGAGGGAAAGAGGGAAAGAAAGTAAGATCAACAGAAGAAGAAGAGAAGGCGAGTGAACCGTATAACTGTAACAAGGAATGTTTCAAAAGCGCGTAAAAAAACGAAAAATTCTTGGATTTGGTGAATCCGACGGCTCAAAAAGATGCCAAACTTTAATTAAACGTCAGAGATTTTCTCTTATCCTTATTTTTTGTTTTGATAGTTAAATAAACTGGTTTTATAGTTTGACTTGAATGAATTGCTAATGTGAATCTTTGGTCATAACTGAGGGCTCGCCGGCGGCGGCCGTCGGCCGGCCAGATTTCTTGAACTTATATGCAATTTTGTGTATCTTTTCATTAAAAGGTTGTCTTATCTTTTCTTAACCATGAAAATCTTTTACATTACTTAGCCTTGGGGATTTCTTTTATTCACTACTTAATGTCTTTCTGAAATAAGGAGAATTGCCCAATCGTCGACTAATATTTTGGTTAAGTAAACAAATTTTTTATGATCAAATAAATATATAGGTTGTAGGCATATTTTTGAATGAATTAAATTATCATTGATGTTTACTTTGAATTCCATTCCTCTTAAAAATAATAATAAATTATGACAACTTTTTTTTTTTTTCATTCTCCAACATTTCATTTTATTTAGGGGAATAATATATAAAATTAATAGCATTCTACTTTTTTCTTAGCAATATTAAGATTTAAGAGCATTCTACTTAAAGAGCTATAAATGATAGAAGTAAAGATGTTGCTGAAGTTGGTTGGAGACTTGAGCAGTAGAGCGTAATACAAAGTTTCACCCCATGTTTGATTGATTATTTTGAGAAATTATCAGTTTGGTTAATACTGGGTCAGTATGATTTGTTCAATTTCAACCTCGAGACATAGTATAAGGCTATAAATAAATATAACAATCAAACGAAATAGTTAATTGAAATTAAAAAGACCATTTTAATGTTTTTAATCAATAAACAAGAAGGTAGACGTTTGTGGCAACTACTTTAAATATGTCATATAATCAAATTGGTTTTTCTTTCTTATCCAACGCAGAAGCTTCCCGTTCGACTACACAAGGTGCAACTTGATATATTTTGTTTGTTAATGCAACTTTTCAACATTACGATGAATTATCAATCATGTGAACTCTGAACTTAAAAGATGAGGTAACATCAGCAAACCTTGATTCCTTCGTCCTTAAGATAAAACAAATTGTTTTATAGGGAAGACTTGAAGGCATGCACAAATCTGACGTTGGGAGCAAATTCCCACGATATTAACTTTTCACACGATCCAACAGAGTTCCCATGGATCGTGCAACATGACAACCACTTCGAGATGAAAGTCAAAACCACTTAAATGTTTTTATTGACATGCCAATCTTAAATTGCAATATTGCACGTCTGCACAAATAAATAAATAACTGGTAAACTGGTCTATTACGAGGTATGGATTACGAAATTGACCTGATCTTTTCTCCACTTTCCGGAAAAGTGCTCACACAATCGTCTTATAATTTTGGGGCAAGTATATCATGGTCAATCCAATCATTTGAGGGATTTTTGGTGCTACACTGAATGGACAATTTTATAGTACGATATAAGAGAACTCGCAGGCTTCTTACTCATAAACTCTTACCCAAATCCAACACTATATCCACAAAAAAAGATGTCAAAATGTCAAGGATGATGCAAGAAACACGCTTTTGAGCGTTCATTATCTGCTATAAACCTAAGAAAAGAAACATTTTTTTCCCTCCAACAGCTGTCACACGTACTACGTCAGTGCCTCACTTCAAACTTCTTTAGCCATTGAAGATAGATCAGCATCAAGGTGTTCATACTCCTTGGGTTTAGGTCCTTTAGGATAGGCTTCTCGCCGAGGATATTCATCAAAAGGTATCCCTTTCCTCATAGAGGGAGAAGAGAATGATTCCTCATCAAATATTCGTGGGGCCTTTGCAAACGCATCAAAGAAGCCATTCCTCATTTCTTCGGCTGCTTCAAAGAAACGATTGAGACCTCCAAAGAATTCACGTTCAATGGCTTCAATGTCACTTTGAAACCCTGATGAACCAAACGTGAATGACTCTCCTCTTTGGACCGCATCGGTGACATCTTCTTCAGTATATTCTTTGTTTGATTGTACAACTTCAACAGGCCTGCAGAGGAAGGAAAGTGGGGAGGGGTAAGAATGAGACTAATTAAAGGTTTCAAAATCAGAGTAAACTAAAGAGGGAAAAAAAGAAGAAGGACAACGCTACACATAATATAGCCCCTAATGCTGGAAACTAGATTCAACCTTTTGGAGCACCTAAACCAACCTAAATAAGCCAAGCAATAAGAAGCTTAGGCAGCTCAGCCATCAAATATCACCTGCAAGACTCATGTGGCCATAAATGATGCTTGATTCTTGATATTATTATACTTATGTTTTAAGGCCGTATGACAAACAGCAAGAGCCTGAGAAAAAAGTTAACCAACAAGGCTCTACATAAGCTAAGAGCTGAGCTATAACCAAATATCCGTAAGTTAAATATTTATCAACAGTTCCAAACAAAACCATGTTTAATAATTCAAGCGCACGAGACAACTAATGCTTTCTATGAGGAGTTCTATTTTGTCCATTAGAGTTCAAAAAGACATCTTCTGACAAATTTGGTAGAGGCTATAGATAAGCCCTCGGCACTTAAAAGGTTTCTTCATAATCATTACCATGTAGAAGCCTGACAACCGGAGCAACACTAAGTCACTAACCCATCAAATTCCAATACGTTTCAAAACATGTATTGTACTACTGTGAAAGGGTTGCACCAAAACATGACAACCTGGAACAACACTCATCTGAAACCCACTAAAACAATCAAATTCGTCAAGTTTTGGTTTTATTTCTGTATGGTCGTAGTCTCGTAGATACACATGCCTGTAGCCTGTACATGCTTCTCAGAAAAACAAACTTTTATTTTTAATTCATTTCCCACCAATATAACAAAAGCAACAAAATAATAGAATTGCCTCAAGGATTCTGCTGGTATTAGGTCACAAGCATTAGTTGTCAACCTATGTTCTTACTTCTCAACCATCTACTTCCATTTGACTGTACTCCTACCCAAACACCAAAAATGGCAAAATTATGCAGGAACAGGCAAGCCTGTACACATAAACAGCATAATTTGAACTTCCACTCATGTGCTTTGTCCAATCAGTTAAGAAGGTAAACTTTCATAGTAATTATCTATAGAGTAAATTTTATTTATTTATTTATTTTTCAAGAAAGGGCTCAGCTTGTCTCTCATACTAAAAAATAATTCTCCAACATTAAATCTAATAAGAACTTAAAAACTAGATTGGTCTATCAACTTACGAATCTACCAAACTATGTATGAATCTCTTTCGTGTAAGCTTTTCCCAAGTTTGTTACTGTTATACTTTTTCTTCTAGACAAAATAACATAAAAATTGGAAAATGCTTGTCTCATGGCCAATCCTCGAGAAGGAAAGGAGGCAACAGAACGAGATGGGCATCAGGGGAGGAGCTTCTAAGTGGGAGGGTCAACATCAATAGATATTGTATGTGACCCTGTGACCTCAACTAGGCACCAGAAGCTTGGCCCCCATAAATTCAGAGACTTCAATAAATCCCCTGTCACCATATTTCACATGTATTTCTGAAAGGAGTCTTTGGCATGACATGACTCTAATACTATCCATCCATTTATTAAAGCACGGATGTCCTTAAGCCTTCATTTCCACATAACTCTTTCCAGTGTTATTAATGGCGCCCAAGGCACCATCTGAGGCATTGGCTTCAATGAGGCACTCGCCTTGCTGGCACCTCGAGCACTTTTCCAGTTGCTAAGGCGAGCATCTGAGGCGCCCGAAGGAAGACAGTTGGGAAAAATGACAAAGACAATCCAGCCCAAGGGATTTATATTATTTAAGTTTCTGATAGGATAAGCCCAGACCCAACCCAATAAGATTATGATATATTATGGATCAGAATCTGATAATTCAGAATAAGATGTTTAAACTTATTTTAGGGCTATTATTCTTATTTCCGTTCTGTTTTGATTTTTAGCACCGCAGTTTGTGTTTTGTTTTTTTTGTCTCTTCAACATCCACACACCCCCGTATCCTAATTCCTAAGAACAAATTACGGCTAAGTTTATCATGGTCCACTCCACATCTGTTTGCCTCTTTGGTACCTAAATGAGCAATCAATTTCTATTTAAGAAAACTGATATGTTACCGAAACACACAAGCCGCAACGGCATACTGACTGACTCCCGGCCACTTAAAAAAGCAGTTGCCTCTCAGATAAGAACTATGGAGGTTTTTCGGTTAGGGCATGGGATCAGGTATAGCACATCTACATTAAATTCAAAACCAATGTTCATATCATGTCAATGCATTTGGCCCTAACAGCTTCTCGTTCAGAATTACGGTCATTGGGATCATATCGTTGTTCATATGAAATGATGGATAGCCATGTATGATAAACTAGGAAACTACATGACAGTAAAAGGCTTACTTAAAACGGTAAAGGAGTCAATTCCGTGAATAAAATGTCATTATTCATTACGTTATATTCTAACAGGAAGAGAAACCAAGAAAAGGAAACGAGAAATAATATCACGAGGTGAAGCGTATCATAGCTATCTGTAAAATCATTTTAAATAGTGACATAACTGATTTTAAATCTACAACCCAGAGGTTTCACCATGGCCGAAAGAGACATCCATTCAACAAAACCTCTGATTGAAGCACATAATACATTAGAATAACAAAATGGAGAGAAGAGTACGAAAGCGGAAATAAAACTTACTTTCCAACACAATCCTTGAGAATCTCTTCAGTTTTCTCGCACTTCTTGATGAATTTTCCAGGCTCGACCTCCTCCGTTCTGCACTGGGATTTCACGACCTTTCGGGTGGAACATCGTTCATCAGACAGAGAGTTGGATGATCTCTCGAATTCGCTGATGTCACGGGCAGATGTATGTTTGTCTTCATCGTCGTCCCTCCAGACCCATCCCATTCTTGAATCCCTCAAACAACCGCCAAATACCACAAGATTTTGTTTGTAGTTTCTAGTTTTCTACCACAAACTCGAGGTTTTCAGGCTTAGCGATTGGGGGTTTTCTTTTCTGGTATAGAGATTTCGGAATATAGACAGACGAGACGAGACCCTATTTGGCTATTTCTTTCTCTCCAAGACTCCCACTTATATCGAAAATCGTATGTTCCAGACTTGTTCACATTTTTTCTCTTATTATTATTTTTTTTGGCCAATACATTTTTTCTCTTATTATTAGTACTTAATTTTTTAGGAATACACTATTATTATTATTATTTATTTATTTTTTTTTTTGGCTAGATACACTATTATTCTTTTGTAGCTATAAAAGAAATAATAATGCATTTAATAAAGCTATACTTTTTTTTTGCCTGAAATTTATAGCTACATTTTTTGGTCTCTCACGTATTACATTTTTCTCAATTTGATCCTTTTTAATTTTTCTTTCTTAATTTGATCCCTTACAAATGTTTATGTTATCAAAGTTAGTACCTGTATAATTTTTAGGTTAAAGTTCACTTTTGGTCTCATAACTTTGACAAAGGTTTCAATTTGGTTCCATAATTTTTTTGTTGCAATTTTGGTCCCATAACTTTGGCAAAGGTCTCAATTTGGTCCCATAACTTTTTTTGTTGCAATTTTCGTCTCATAACTTTTGAAAAAGTCTCATCGTCGATCCCAATACTGAGTTTCATCCATTATCCGCCGCTAAAGATGATCTGACATACAAAGTTGGATGATGACGTGGCAAATATGGATGAAGTTATGGGACGGATGGAAATCGGTCTGGGACCAACGTTGAGACGTTTTTAAAAGTTATGGGCCCAAAATTGCAACAAAAAAAGTTATGGGACCAAATTGAGACCTTTGCCAAAGTTATGAGACCAAAATTGCAACAAAAAAAGTTATGGGACCAAATTGAAACCTTTGCCAAAATTATGGGACCAAAAGTGCACTTTAACTTAATTTTTAATGAAATTGGTGATGTGGTACTTTTAGATGACACAAAATTAATCCTTCCATCGTCATTTAACAGTGTCATATCACCAACTTTGTTAAAAATTAGATGGGGAAGGACTAACAAAAACATTTGTGAGAGGCTAAATTAAGAAAGAAAATTTAATGAGTACTTATAAATTGAGAAAAAAAGTAACATGGGAGGGACCAAATTAGGATTTTCGTAAAAGAGTAAAATCATATCGAAGAATTTTTTATAGCTACAAAAAAGAAATAATATGTATTTTATTTTTCATATTTTTTTGTAAGATTAAATTTCTATTCAAATTAAAAAGATATACATTTTAATGAGATTCTTCTAGAGTTCTAGTAAAAATTATTTTACGGTAAAATAAGGGCACACCTGGTGGGACTCGAACCCACAATCGTTTGATTAGAAGTCAAACGCCTTATCCATTAGGCCACAGGTGCAGTGTTTACTTTTAGGGTTGTTAATTATACTATAATAAAATATTTGTAGGAACAAGGTAGTTCAACACATGTCCATCAAGGGCTCAAGGCAATAACAGAAAAGAGAAAATTACAAAATGATAATGGTGCTTCTTAAATTTAGGGTTCAAGCTCTATGCAGGACACTTAATAAATTTTTGTTTGAGGAACCGCTATTAAATCTCATGGCCATCTCAAGTAGGGTGGAGAAATAGTGAATTATACCTATCCAGTTTCATTACTGTTGACTTTTCACTCCTAACCTTCAAATCTTTTTAGTATTACTATATCCTTGTCTACCAAGTACAGTCTATTTGAAGGGTACAAACAAATAACACATTAATCTCCGTATTTTGTTATTTCTCAATTGCTGAGAACTTTCCTCCGGCATTTTATTAATCCATAGACAAATACTTTGGGCGGATGAGAGAAGAAGCTAAAGGACCTATTTTCAAAACATAAAATAACCAAAAAGAGAAAAGGCAATATTCCATATTAACACGTCTCCTTGTTTTTTTTCCAGAGTACAACACATTTTTCCTTTATTTCTTCATATAAGCAGCATCCACAAACTTTATGAAAACAGGTTGAAAGGCAAAAAAAATAGGCTAATGTTACATAAATGCCAGATGGAACTTTCAATGGAAAACATTATTCTGAAACAAAATGAAGAACCTCGATGACATATATAAGTATAACTGTATAACACTATGCTAGTAAGACCTGTATTAATGCTCGGATTGCAAGTTCACAAGAAGCCTCTGATTACCCTATTTTCTTCTTATCTTCTGTTCTTAACCATCGAATCTTTTCCTCTTAGTGGGGGCAGAAAACAACAGTATCCATACTTTTTCCTCCTGCTAGACTTCATTGGTTGTTCAGAAGGCATATCTTGCATTGAAACAACGTAAGATTGCGTGTGACTGTCCTTAGTTTGGTCCAAATTTAGGAATTCAGATGCCCCATTTTCCAAAGAATATGAAGCAATATGGCTTGCTTCATTAGGTACCGAAACATTCTGCTCTGGAGAAGCTGGTACTACTCTGTTGTAATTTACTTCCTTCAAGTTAGGATTTGGACCTGTATGCCTGTATAGTAGAAAAAGGAACCAGTGTTAATTAGAGGTTATTTTATTACTTCACTTACTTTATAAACCATATGGGATGATATAAAATCTTGAAAAGTAGCACAATCACCTTAAGCTGGGGATGTGAGAGTTGGTAGCTAGTGCTTCTCGTGAAGTTCCCTCCTGTATATCTTTGCTTGATACTTCAATACTTGCGTCGTTATTCAAACATGGCTGATCAATTTGGGGGGAACGTGAATCATCTATATTATCCTTTTTCATGCCGGGAGGCTCTTTTCCACCGACAAAGTTATGAGAGGGGGAACGAAATCCATATTCCCGAACCAATGAAATGGCCTTCTCCAATGTTTCTAGAGCCTGTTCTACCTCTAAACTGATATGTGCATTGCTTTTGCCCTTCAGGGAATTCGTTGTATTAACTCCCTCAATTGGAATATCATTTACCATCTTGTCTTTATCCTCCTCAATGAGTTCAGTTTCTTCACAATCTGCCTCCTCAATCTCACCATATGCTTTGCTATTATCGGATACTTCATTTGTTGATGTGTAGTTATGAGTAAGATAATTAATATTGTCCTCCTCAGACACATCTTGTGTCTCGTCTTGCTTAATTTCAATGAGATCTTCATCTGGGGGAACGTTTACACCTTGCTCAAGCTCTTTGGCATCCATATCTGCCTGTGATTCTTTAATACCATATAAAGCTTCACGAATTCTAGAATACAATGGATCCCCCAAGGCCTTAATAAATTCTTCATTATTATCCATCATGGAAGCCACCGCCTATAATAAAAATCAAGGGTTGCATGATATGAAAAGATGACCCCAAAAATGGCAAATTCTTTATCATTATCCAGTAAAAATCATATCTTATCAAAGGCTAGAAGCTCCTGAAGACATGGCAAATCCTACTACACAAGTTAACATAAAAGAAGATCTCGCCTATTATTAATTATATCTTGATTTTGATTGTATGCCAGAACATAAACAAATAGATTTTCATCGAGTGCCTTGTAAAAGAAGTAAACATAAAACGAAACTACAACCTTCTGATAAAGTCTGAAACCACTGCCAATGAGCTGCCTTGAGATGAAGTTTATAAGTGATGGAGGTGCAAAATCCAGCTTTATATCCATGTTTGCTATTGTCCTACAAAATTTAACAGAATTGAAATATAAAAATCAGGATTGCTGATGAAAATTCCTTTTCTGTGGCACGTTTTACTTTTCTCCATGTAACCTCAGAAAGTCAAACCAACAAGGAAACAACTAGTTTAGTTTATTTTGTACAAAGCCAGTTTATTAGCATTTAGAAAAAAAACCCATATGGCAAGTTAACTTTGAAGGCTACATAAGAAAAGCTACCAATGAAATCAGTGAACTCAATTTCTTTTTTAAAACAAAAACCAGGTCAGATACAAAATAGAAACTAAATACATGATCAAAGTAAGAACAATTTATTCCATGATTGAAAGCTAACTTATTTCCTGATTTAACGTCTGATTTATTTCCAGATTTTTAGCTTCTTTGCCTCTAGTAATTTTTCCCATTTCTTTCCAATTATACATAAAACTCACCGAAAGTAACTTCTTTCTGATGTCACCTTCTGCAAAGCAAAGCCTCCCACCAAATCCATTCTAACCACATCCTTTGCTTCAGGAATTGCATCAATCTTCAAACCAGTCAGGATCCCATTGTTGCTCCTTGAATCAGGAACCTAAACCAAATTTGTCAACAGTTCCTCAAGATGTCTTGCTTAAATTTTAACTTTAATGAAGAAAAAGGTGCAGGTGACTACCGTATTCAAAAGAACAACAATTAAGTCATCCTGAACATACTCGAACAGATAATAGTGTAAGACAACCTCCCTTGTAGAAAGTGGCCATGAAAGCTTCACCCTTTCTTCCAAAATTTGAAGTAAATTAAGCATTAGAAAGTGAAGACTAATAGTATAATACAGGAAATCAAAAAGTGAATTTTTTTCATTATTACTATCGATGATGGCAGGACCAACCTCACAAGAGATATTTGTTCCCCACTCCGAAACTTCTGCAAACAGTCACACAGCAAGATTTTGAAAGTGGGAACAGTAAACTGAGGCCACCTGAAAGTGGAAAATGTGACATAGGTGTCAGTTTTGGTTGTAGCTTTCACCGCTGGTCAAACATACACTACATGTAACATATTTGTGTCTATTTTTCTTTCAAAGGCACTTTTATTTCAGCAGAGTCAAAGCAGAGCAGATTGTGGTTTATACTAGTAATCTGGGCATATATAATTCAGGCTTTCCAGGAAGAGGTTGGCCGTGAGTGGTTATGCAAATGACCACCCTTGTGTGAGTATTGTCGAAGTCTTCTGATGAGTGTTGACTAGCAGGTTCACAGAAAGCACTAGTTTCAGGAAGGAAATAATAATATGATTGTTGACAAGTTAGCTAATCTGGGTCATGACTCATGAGCTGCAGTTTGGATTACATTAAGCCCAGTGGTTTCTTTGAAAGAGTGTTAGCTGATATGGGAAGGGTTTGATTTCCTCGTTTTGTTCTGTCTTAGCTCTGTGCTGGTTCTTTTATGCACCCAACAAAAACACACACACAAGTTCATGCCTTTTTCTCGTTGCACCCTAACTCTGCACAACTTAACCCCACCTGCCCTCCCTTCCTTCCAGGCGTGAAAAAGAGAAAGAAAAGCAAATCAAAGAAGCAAAAACTGAAAAACTTCAACCTCTTTAGTTGATAAAACACCCAGCTAGAAGAATCAGTGAGATTTTCATATTGGTAAAAGGCACTCGATATTCAACTATGAATCTTTTTTCTTTTCGGTGGGGGCGGCGCAAAAACAACTATGTAATCATAACTATATAGAAGCCAAGAGAATTATAACTATGTCACTAATCATGATACTCACCATTTCTTGTAAAGGGATGCCTCCCACGACATACATAAGCCTGCAATGAAGAATAAAACTCATTAAACTTCAAACTCTGAAATCAATGTAATTGTTGACAAAAGAATAATGCTAAAAAAATTGGTTGCTCAAGTGTGACTCACAAACATCTACAGGCCCATCTATATAGCCTTCAACTAGCAACGTATGAAAAGGTGTTCCCTCTGGTCCTTCACGATACATAACACGAAACTCTTCATTATCCTGTTTCAACTGTAGAGAGAAGTACATCTGTAAATATATGTTTCAAGAATTTGATTGAGAAAATTCACATATCTACTGTCCAAAGAATAATCATAGTTCATAATACAGATGCCACAGAAATAAAATTAATCCATTGAATTTTCAACAACAGGGCATTTCTAAAAGAAGTCATTGAATTGTATACATAAAATGGGAAACTTGAGGAACTAGAGAAAAGGAAGATGATTTTGGCGATGTGTAAAAGGTTTAGAACTACACTGTGTAAACACTAAATAGCATACTTTCCAATCAGTACGTGATGTTTTGGATCTGTCACTACCATCAGAAGAAGCACTCCTCAACATATCAAGAAGCTTAGATACTTCTGCAGCCCTGGCTGCCACTACTTTCTCATCATACCCTGCACAAAACCAAGTATGAAAAGAAAAATTTAATGAACCGATATAATAGTCGAACTCACTTCAGTTATCACCTTGCAACCTAAATAATTTAAAATGAACATAGGGAATGCAATAACCTTCTATTTCTTGCTCTGAAGAATGTAGTTGATTTTTGACAACGGTTTTAAGCTTCTCCTCATTTGTCAGATCAGGGAGGGCAAGTGTCTTATCCAGTCTCTCCCTATACTGCACGATCTTTCGTTTATTTTCCATCTTCAAGTTATTAGGGGAAGTTGGAAGAGCTTTCTCTCAAAATTCATGCATGAGACTTAGACTTGAACATCTCTTAGTTTATTTCTGATTCATCTTCTGAATTTACAGCCATAGAAGTTCATTGTCAGTAAACACGAATAGCCATTCAAGTCTGATAAACATCTAAAATATGCATGATTGGTAACATATCAGATATTGCTGGTGAACATAGAAAAGCGAAGATATAAACTATACAAACCAAGAAGGCTATGATTTTCCACAACAACATTTCCAACTGAAGAAAAAGATTTTAATTCAAAGCCACCTGCCGCTGCCAATAAAATTAATAGACGTAACTAGTAGTTACATCTCAAGACAAGACGCACGGAATAAAAGCCATTAACAATAGAAAGAAAAATCAAGTGAACATAGGCTCAAAGTTAATATACATAATTTCCAATATAAGCTGATGTAAGCTAAACAAAGCTCAAGATATCATGGAATTTCCTATATGATGATGCTACACGTAAAATGATCGAAAATCCACTTACATGATGTTTCAGCAGTTGGGTCCTTTTATGAGTTGTAGACGAAACCCAGAATCAAGAAAACTGAACTAGCCACAAGCAAAAGTGCAGATCTCAAATAGAATTATTATTCAGTGCCATAAGAGGAGACAGCGAGAGTTCCCAGACGGAAGGGAACATGGGGGTTTAAATTACCTTTATGGGCATAATCAGAAATTTGGACGAAAACGAATACGAGACAAAAAGAAGAATCCCAAACGAAAACGGGGAGGATCCGAATTTGGAGTTAAATAGATAAGAAGAATGCAGAATTCGGATTTTTTGAAAATAGTGATTAATGCAGGCTGTGTGTGCTGAATGGAGAACCAAGTTTATTTGATGGGACCACAGAACAACGATGAAGGATTTTTGTATTATCAATGAAGCGAAGAATGGTAAAATACATAGGCGAGAAGACTGACGAGTCTTCTGCAGTAACAAATTTTTGCGACTTAGGGGAAGAAGGAAGAAAAGTATGCTTTTTTATTTTTAAAAAAAATCTAAAATCTTAATTTGCTGATTCTGATGGTAGAAGGGGACGATATTACATGTCTTGCATTCATTGGTAGTCACGCAAACTTTTGCTACAGCGAAAGGGAAAGGGGACCCACTACGTTGAGTTAGGTAAAATTAGGGGTGCGAACCAACCCGCTAACCCACGAGCTCTGGGTTGGTTGGTTTGGGTTCGTAAGTTAGTTTGGGCTCAAAATTTTTAACACGCACACTTGCAGGTTGGGTTACGGGTTTGGAGTTTTTCAACCCAACCCGCGAGCCCGCATATACATCGTTTTTAATTTTTTAATTATTTTTTATACATATTTATGTATTTTTATATAAATTTTGTATATTTTTTTATGTATTTATTTTATTAATTCTTTATAATTAAGATATTTTTTATTATAAAATTTACTTAATTACATATATATGTATTATATTTACATATGTTATGGAATATATTTTAATTGATTTATATTTATATTTATATATATAAAATTTATGTTTTTTATCCTTTTTTATGTGTAAGTTTTTTTATTCACTACTCACAAATTTATAATAATATTTTTTTGTTATGAAAATTAAAAAAAAAA
>QANZ01002004.1:106338-133318 GCA_003254925.1 Chamaecrista fasciculata
AAAAAAAAAAAAAAAAAATTTGACAACCAGTTAAGAAAAAAAAAGAAAAAAAAAAATTCAAGTGCATCTTAATGAATTCTGGATAAATGCTTGTATTATAATTGACAATATAAAATGATTTTCAAAATTTCTATTGGTTAGACCAACGTGGTGAAATGTCTAACTAGTTGATACTTGATAGCCATATTTATTTATTGTCTGTTATATACATGTAGAAAGCGTGTTGATCAATTTCCCAAACTGACCCTAAGTTGTTGATGATAATTTTACACTTAGAGATGTGTTGATGCAGACTAATTCAAAACCCCATTCATCATTCTCATGTTAGATGTGAGTGTATATATAATCATATATATATATATATGAGTATTTTCTTTATTTCTTACTAATATTTTTTTAGACCAAAGTGTAATTTTGGTCCCTTTACAAATACTTTTTCTAGTCCTTTATATTTTATTTTTGTGATTTTGATCTTATATCTTTTTCAAAAATTTTATTTATTGGTCCAAAACGATTGAATGTCGTCATATCTTTCTTGTTTGAAGTTCAATTACGACGAGTTCACAGTTACATTTTACTATTGACGAGTCCTTTCTTTTTTCAGTTGGAACCATCAGCAAACAATGTCAAATTGAATTCCGAAAGTAGGTTGCTCGTTTCATAGTCAGACAAGCGAAGTTGCTCATATCTCTCTCCTTTCAAGTTCAATTTCAACTAGTTTGGAGCTACGAGTTACTTTTGATGCGTCATTTCTTTGCCCATATGAGAACGTCAGCAAATGAGGTAAAAAAACTGTGATTTTTCCTTAATTTTTCACTTTTTGGTTCAATAACCACTTTTGGACTCAATTTAACCTTATTTGTTGACAGTCTCAACTAGATAGAAATAGAACTCATCAAGAATAATACATAGTTTCAAACTTGTCTTAATTAGACTTAAAACTATAGAGACATAACCGACTTCTTTTTTTTACTCATAAATGAACAACCCACTTTTGGAGTCCAATTTGATCTTGTTTATTAATGATCACAACTACAAAGAAAATGACTCGTAAAAAATAACTTGTGGCCTTGAACTCTTCACAATTGAACTTAAAAAAGGAGAAATATAGTCTCTTAGTCACATTCAGTCATTTGAACTAAAGAGTCAAACTTTTGAGAAATATATAAAACTAAAATCGTTTAAAAAAATGGATAAAGGACTAGATTACAATTTATCTAAAAGATAAGAGACCAAATTTATACTTTATTAGAGGTATAATTTTGTTTTTAAACACTAAATGTATCTAAATTTGTGTACGTATGTGAAAATTCAAATATAAATTTACAATTTTAAAAGAGATTATTCCATTCTACTTTAGTAAACTCTCATTCTTACATTCTAAATTTGCAACATATGAATTTTCTTATCAATTACTTGTTAGATTTTATAACCCCATTTAATTTGTTCCCTTTGCAAAAGCTTTGATATATATATATATATATATATATAACCTATATAAGCCAAAAGGTCATTTTGGTCCTAAATGTATTCCCTAATGTTCATTTTGGTCCATTATGTTTTAAAATGTTCAAATTGGTCCTAAATGTTTGCAAAATGATTCAATTTGATCCTAAATATTGGTAAAATGTTTCATTTTGGTCCCATATTATTGAATTTGTAATATTTTTCTCATCTCTCATTTCAAGTTCAAAGGACTTGTTAAGAGGAATTCATAGCTCTAATTTCGTTGCATTTGAATTTGAAATGAGAGAGATATGATCAACTTTGTTTGTTTGAATATGAAACGAGTGGTCTACTTTTAGGACCGATTTGACCTCGTTTGCTGATGACCCCAACCAGATAGAGAAAGTACTCGTCGAGAACAATACATAGCTCTAAACTCGTAATGTTTGAACTTTGAAACAAACCATTTTCAATAGTTTGGGACCAAAATAAAACATTTTGCAAACATTTAGGATCAATTTGAACATTTTGAAACATAATGGACCAAAATAAACATTAGGGCATGCATTTAGGACCAAAATGACCCTTTAACCTATATATATATATATATATATATATATCCGCACTAATCTAAACGTCTAAATTCATCCTCCAAATTATACATACAATTCATTGCACTCCATCATAAACAGTTGTTCACTTCGTCGAAGTCTTAACTTAATTATTACATTATCACGTGTGGTGTGATTTTAGGCAACCGTAAAAGTCTCAACTTGAAGTCCAGGTAATGTAAATAAATGAAAAGTATAGTTATATTAATGAAAATAATATATAATTGAAAATTTAATAGTTGACACGAAAATCAAAACATATCTGAGGATATCAAGGTACCATGCTCTCGAATCTCCTGCTACACAGTACAGTTAACTAATGAAAGTTCCAAATCCTGAGGTTTCATGGATGTTATAATTAATTTATTTTGTATATTTAAAAACAATTAAATGGCATATCTACCCACCAAATTTGCTAGCCCAATTCAATAGCAGCACGTGAGTTGAAAGTTGTCAACTTCCATAAATTTTCAATGTGCAACTTGCTATGCTTTGCAGCCACTTCCAGCAAAGCAACATTTTAGTGGTTCCCATGTCTGTCTGAAATTGATATATATGGTTGAAAGTTGAAACAGTACATATATATGGGTATCAAATATTTATTAAAAATAAAATAGTTAGTATATGCTTACCATAAGGGACTAATTTCGTGATTAATTTAAATTTCAATATGTGTTAAGTGAAGTTTTCACATGTATACCGTATTACCCAAACAATATATTATCATCAATGGTAGATATCTATATTATATTCCAAAAAAAAAAATGTATTAAGATAATCTATCTTATGAAAAATTAAAAATTTGTTTTTGTCATTATATCAAGGTTCATATTGTCCTAAAAAATAAAGATATATATATATATATTAAAATTTAAAAATATTTTGATAGTAATCATACATAAATACTAATATATATAAATATTTATAATTTTCTTTTCCTCCTAATTACTAGACATACATACCCTAAAAAAACCAGCCACCATAAATCAAAATTCAATTAGCTCAAAAGCATTTGTTTTTTATTTTTGTTAAATCATACATTTTTCATGTCTATCCGTATAATGATTTAAGCGAAAAGTCAAAAACTAATTTCATTCAGGTTAAGTAGTGAAACAATTTAAACTCTTTCAACAATATTGACTCTATGAATTGAACATGAATTCTCTCACTTTAGAGTATAGCTTACCAACTACTGCATTAAACCATCAAGGCATTTGTTGTTTTCTTTTTGGAAAGGGATTTCTTTTGTTTTGATCAATGATGTGAAAACCGGACCGGACCGCTAACCGCAGAGAGGAACGAGTTGGTCCAACCCAAAAAATCGAAGTGGGGGTTGGACCGGGAATAACCGGTAAAAAATCGGAAAACCGAGTCCAACCGTTGGACCGAACCGGCAGTTTGAGCATTTTTTTTTTTCATTTCAAATTTTTTTTTTCATTTCACTGTCTTCTTGGGGTAAAACTATACTTCTGCCCCCCAAACTTTCTAATTTCTAGGCTCCTACCCCCTTTATTCTTTGAATATCACATTAAGACCCTTAAAACTACTCAACTCCTCCACCATTGTATTCCTCATTTTGTCTACAACACTCCCATACTTTTGTTTCATTCTCATAATTATTTTGAACGTAACTTACAAACACATCTTTCACTTCTTTACTTTTCAGTTTAGTCCCTGGTAGATTCTCTTTCATACTTTTACCTCTTTTTTCACCTATTTTACCATTCATTAGTTTTATCCTTCCAAAGTCTCCTTGTAAATTATACTTCCATAATTATTTTATGCCTCTCAAATTCTATTATCTATCAAAAAGGTTCTTCTTCAACAATTGGGGTGTTACATCTCTTAGACCCCCAAAAAAAATATAGAGGGTTTATATTTGATATATTAAAAATAATTATTTATTGCGTCATCCGGTCCGACCAATGGTTCAACCGGTTCAACCAATCAAACCGTAAACCGAACACTTGTCCGAGTCTTTGTCCGGTTCGGTTATGACAACACTGGTTTTGATGGAAAATGTAAAAGATAACAGCTCATAGATATTTATCCTTTTTTGTCATATTTTTACAAAGTATATAATATAAATAATTATCTTGTATTTTTAATTTAAATTGTTGCTTTATTTAAATAGTTTTTTTTTTTTTTTATCTTTTATAGATATATATCATCTAAGACATTATGTTTAAAAATATTATCGAATATTAAGTATAAATATACTTCTTTTTAACAAATTTTCAGAGAAGTATATTTATGCAGCATGTGTCGAAGGTTCGATTCTCGCTTTGTATATGCAGCAACCAATTGACCAGTAACAAACCCTTAAATGAAACTCAGATCCACGGAGGATTAGTCCTTAGCCCATCGAGATTAGGGATACCTTGGGCAACCAAAATAAAAAAAAATATTCAAATCTGATCGAATTCATCCCAATCTATTCCTTATCAATCCATAATATATCTCATATAACAACATCTCCATTTCATCCATCATTCACACAAACATAATATTAATCATGGGTTGGAAAACAGAAGATTTTATCATTAAATTAATAATCCGCGTGAAATTCATTTTAATGTTCTGGCATTAATTAATACGAATTTTCTTTCATGATTTCTTTTTTTTTTTTTTAAATAACGTTGTGTCTTGACTTCTAAAAATAAAATATAATGAAGATTAACAAGTTAAGGTTTATCCGAATCAGCTTGATGCTTGGTAGTGCCTACTGCCTAGTGTGTGTGCATTGATATTTGATAGTGTCACGTGGCCGAGTTCGTTGAGATTCAGAGTCCAAACAAACCAAACAATCTGGCTTCGTTTGGCGTTATATATTCTTATTCCAGAATAACTCTATCCGCCCGTTGTCCCGAGTTAGGGCTTTATCAATTAACATAACATTTTGAAATTTGAATGCATTCCTTACTGACTATACATCGATCCGGCCCATTAATTAGCACATGAATTGTTTCTGCTTATTAGTATATGATTTTGTGCTTTGTGATTTTCATTTCTTAGATAGTAAATAGTAATTACAGGTGATGATGAAATGGATGACTTCTTGAGGGCTAATTGGACGCCATCTCAAGACCAGTATTTTCTTGAGCTTATGGTATCCCATGTAAATTATTTAGCAGACAAGCCTGGGTAGACATGATTGAACCATTTAATTAATGCCAATTTTGGTTTTAAGTCTGATGTACATGTCTTGAAGAACCAACATAAACGGTTAAGGAAACAATATAATTAATGAGATGAAAATGCTTGTCAGTCAAAGTGGTTTTCGTTGGGATGGAACCTTAGACATGGTGAATTGGTGATAGCTGATGATAAAACATGGAATGAGCATATTAAGGTACACATTTTCATCAAACATTTCCAGAAGCCCTTATGTCCTACAGAACTAGAGTGGTGACATATTATAATGTGTTGTGCATATTATGTGGCCATGCAGTTGCTGATGGAAGACACAGTCTTTCATGTTTTGATATAGATTTTGAAAGTGAAGGTAGGAACAATGCAGCAATGAATAATTATTTGTTTGTTTGTTTTGAAAGAAATCTCTGGTTTTTTTAAGAAGAAACTTAGATAAAATTGTATATATCTTCACTATTTTAAGGTTTCTCAATATGCAAATAGTACATGTAAAAAAAATTATATGACTAATCATAATAAAAGAAAAGTATTGAAAACATTTTGTATTATTAATCATAAACAGAATTTGTGATTGGAGGAACCTCATAATAAAGATATAAGAACATTTTTTAAGTTTTTTTTTTTATTTTTGTTATTCGAACCTAATCTATTATTGTGGATCACATTCAGTTCAAACTATCTTGATCTTTCCTCAGAAATTGCTTCAAAAGAAATGGATTATCAGAGTCCGAGTCCGACCAGCAAAGGAGTGAATTATCATACCTGCCTCAATGTTACCAGAAAGTGGTAGCTGATGATCAAGTTTGGCATAAATACATCAAGGTATATAAATGTTCCCTTGGTCTTTTTCATTTTTAATTGCACATTTCTCTTGAATGAACTATTGACAAATATATGCAGGTACATCACAAATTCCGGCTATACAAAATCAAAAGCATGCCTTTTTATCCAGGCTTGTGCATTATATGCCGGAATGAAGCTACATATGTTAGAATAGAAAATGTATGTTGCAAGTCAAATCATGAGAAAGAATCATTGGAAGAATTATAAGCTAGATACTCTGGTAAATGCAGATAAGGGGGCATTTCAGGCAGGTGGTGAGAAAAACTCTGACAGAGAAACTAAGACATTCTCTAAAGCAGATAAACGAGGATTGCACACAGATGGGAAAAAGAATATTTCTGGTCACCAAAAAAAGCATAAACCTGAATTGCCTCAAACCTTGAACGAGTCTAAAAATGCTAGAAATTGTAATGGGGGCATGAAAGATGCTCTGAAACATATGGCACTTGCAGTCTGGTCACTAACGAAGAAAGCAAAGAAAGAGGAAAGTTTTTCTATAGGTAATGTCATCGGTGTGCTTCAGGATATATTGGACACCTGTGACTTTTTGGAAGATGAAAGAAGAGCAAGAATGGTTGTAGCGTTGGATGGTAACTTGAGGAAAAAATGGTTGATGAGAAAGCTTCGTCCAGTGTAAATGTTGAACCTATGCTAGTTCTGATATGTCAGGTTTCTTGAATTTTTTCAAACTTTTTACTAAGCATGTGGTAATTATAGTATATAGACATTTAATTATTCAACACAATGCTGTGATTCTGCTCCTCATTGGCAATAATGGGACATTTGAGGATGATATTTAAAATCAGGCATTCAGGCCAAATGGGGTCAAATGAGATACATTATAAAAAAAAAGTATTGAAAACACATTTTTGCATTATTAATCATATATTTTCTAATTTAAAACTCAACCAAACTTATTCTTAACTTTCATTTTTCTATAATGTATCTCATTTATAAACAATTATTTGGAAATTTTTAGAATATATTCACAATAATAATGCCAAATTCTTTCAATTAGTAAGCAATTTGGTAATAAAAAAATGTGTTCATAGTAAAGTGATTAAAACTGAAATTGGAGAAATGTTTATTCAATCTTTAAAATTTAGTCAATATTGGAGTCCTTTTGTCAATATAGACAAATGCAGTCTTTAGCCAATGAGGAGTGGCTCATTGGTTAAGGTTCGGGACTTACCCCACAAGGGTGAGGGTTCGAATCCTCTGATCGATGTGAGGGCCTTATTTGGTGGGTGATCTGTAAATTCCTCTCGTAAATCCTCATAGAGGTCGGGAGGTATGCCCTGACCCTAGTGGAATACCGGAGCCTACCCCCACTTAAACTTTCGCCTACCAAAAAAAATGCAGTCTTTAGAATTGCACAATTCATATACAACTTCGATCACTTCTCATTTTTAAATAGCTTCTTTTTTAAAGAGCTCGAAGATTCTAGTAACTTATATAACTCTATCAATTTTTTCAATTTAACAATATTTTGTCCCGTAATCTAAAACTCAAGAAATTACATTTTAGCCGTCTCAAAATTAATTAAGATAAGCATCACTGACAGCCACCCCACTTTTCTCTGTGCTCTCTCTCTCTCTCTTTTGTTTTTTTTAACGTTATCATCGGGTTGCCACCCTTCCGATCCCTTTTTATTTTTCTGCACAATAACAGTAACCTTTTTGTTTAGACAATGTTGAAAATCTCTCCTCGTGAGGATTTTTTTTTTCTCTTTACGAGAATGTTACTTCATTTCTAGAATTTTGTAACGGTGGCATTCTGAATCGGAACTCCTATAGTGTCGATTTGGTCTGGCTTTCTCTGTAGCGACGACTCTGGACTAGACACGGTGACTTCTTGGAATGATTCTGATTTTTAGGTGCTCAGTGGAGTTTTTTCTTACCATACCCTCTCACCTTCGTTAGTTGATCATATCTAGTGATGTTTATGCTAAGAAGAGATTGAGTATTTGATTTTGTTTTATTTTGAATAAATTATGTTTCATACAAATATATATATATATATATATATATTCAGTTTTAGTACTGTCTGAATTTGCTGCCAATCAAACATGTCCGACAGCTGAACAAATTATTTTCAGCATGTTCTCTAATTATTAGTCAATATTGGTTAGCTGAATTTTTTATTTTTTTTTTAAAATGGGTCTAATTATTGATCCCACAAAAGGAGCATTAATCAAAACGAGATGCATCAATGCGTCAAATGTATATAGTCTTCCAGCATAAAAATAGCTCAAAGCCTGAAACTGAGGGGAGTCACATCTGCCTCAAAAAAAAATGGTAACAATAAAATTTCAAAAAAATAACTTCTCTTATATACAGGTTAGCAAAGAGATGAAAAAATCAACCAAACGGTAATAATTTTTTTAAAAAAAAAAACTACGGAAATTTTAAGATCTACCCTCTCTTTCCTCCTGTGGCTTCTAAATTATGTACAAGAGTATTTCCTTTTTGTTTCCTGTACACTTGTTGGCTTCTAAATTCTCCTGTAAAAAAGAACATATGCAGCAGATGTCTTTACCATGTCCTCATTGACAGAGGCAACTCTGTTATCATCGAATTCGTACCATTTATCATGATCATACTGCACGAGAGCAAAATACAAGTGGATAAGCATAATTTTACTGAGTATACCAAAATTACTATAAAAGTTTTAACACTGATAATCATCAGGCAATGAGGATTCTGTAGAGCCAAGTCAAACAATTCAGAACGCCAATAACAGTTTTTAAGTCTCAAATAGAATTTATAGATTTAAGAAAGCTAAGGATGCAAAATTAATACCTTTTAAAGTCAAGCAAACGCTAGGTGATGAATGAAAAATGATATGATGAATTTTTACTATTTCATGGGAACCTTGTGTGATGCCTAAAGTCTAAACCCAGTAAAAAACATGAATCCTTTGGAACTAATTTTTAAACAAAACTAGTAAAAAATCTCTCGGATACTAAGCAGAAGTCTCCCACTATTTATGGTCAATACATATCTAAAGTCTGAGCATTGTTTATTGTAATAGTCTTGATATAGAAGAAGTAATAATTGAATACTTGATTTTTATTAAGTAAGCAATTTTAGTACGTTATTAAAAATGAAGACAATAATATTAACTGCGAGACAACCTACGTAAATACTTACACGAACAAATGCTGTATAGTGACCTCCTCCCAAGCTCCCATAATGACAACTAATGGCATATAACTCATAGTGGTTGGAAGAGTGGGAATTTATGTGGGCAACATACGTTGAGAGGTCCAAATCATCGATTGGGAAATCAACATATGTTTCCAGCTTGTTCTTGAAGAACCGGCTGAATGAAAACCTCTTCAAATGAACGACAAGAATTTCAGGCAATCTCCAAAGATCTAGTTTTTTCGTTGCTTGCTGAGGTTTTTTGCACCCAGGGCAGTACCTAAAAGCACAGCCAATTGCAATATGAAGCATTAGAAACACTACAATATGCATGGCCTTTCAGGGCATAGCGTATGAAACTTGAATCTTGAAATAGAATGGTCTTCGAAGACCGATCAGTTTATCAGAGCTGATCAATAAATTTAAAAAGTTCAGCCCTGGCAGCAGCTAGATAATGTCAAAGATAAAATAATTTGCAAACAATGAATATCTTCATCAATAAAATAACACTCTAGATATCTACTAACCACATGTCTTCTGGTCCAAGGGGCTCCTCTTTTAAGAAGGCTTCAAGGCACTTGTAAACAGAAACTGATTCTTGTGTTCTCTTGGTGAATAACTGCGGCTTGAAAACCTCAGGCAATGAGCTGAGCAGGCATGTATCATACTTTTTAATCATCTTATCTGACCATAAGACATCCACCTCCAGGTTTTTCAGTAACATCTCGGATGGTAATGGTTTATTCATGTTTATCCTCCCATCCTCCACTCCTAATGTTCCAGGTAAGTAGAATTTGAAGTCAAGCTCCAAATCAGAATCTGGATCACTTTCCAAACCCACAGAGCTAGTGACATCACCCAACTCATTGTCTTCACTAACTTTAATATCCACGTTTTCATCAGCATCATCATCATACTCATCTAAAATATCTTCAGGACCCAGCAGAAATGGATTGATCAACTTCAGAAACTCCCTTCGAATATCATATCCACAAGAAATATTGGACAATCTTGTCACAATAGGAATACCAAACAAACTTTCAACATACTTCTCCCTCCCAAAACTGTAATGCCTGATACAAAAATATAGGCACAGCAAACAAAGCAAACTCCAAAGATCAGCAACGATCAGAGAAAAAATTAGTGATAGAATACCAAAATCAGACACATACCAAAAATGCTTTTGGAGGTATGAGTATTTACAAAATCCTCCATTACTTTAGTTCATTAATCTACTTTTTCTATTTGAGACAGTGTTAGACCTGTTACCTATGAAAGGAAAAGTGAGGTAAAAGAGGGAGAGCAGCCCATGACTGGAAATGGGCTTTGAGCCTAAAAGGAACCAGACCAAGGTATGTATACAGTACTGGACAGAGGAAGAATCAGCTGAACATGGGACAAAAAGGAGGAGAGCAAAATGGAGAACTGATGCACAACGATTTCTGACAGTTGTGACAAGAGTGTGCAAGCTGTGTTGATAAATAGCAGTTGGTTGCTGGGGAGTAGGCAGGGAAAATGTCCGGGAAATTGGTTTGGGAGAGCACTGGCCACTTGAATGCCAGATAGGCAGATACCTTAATGTTTTCTGTTTGTAGTGTTCTGTGTGTGCTCTATTGTTCTTAACCTTTAAGTGTTCTGTGTTTCTGTGAGTGTTTTCCAATTGTGAATCTGCTGTAATAGGCCATTCTCCATTAGAGAATGGGATTTCTATAATATTTGGTGTTAAATATTAAGGAGAATCTATCAGACAACCAATGCACATTAGCTCAAGAAAAGTTTGAAAATATACTTAGGTTATGTCCAGAAGAAAGTGTTAAAATACCTTGTGAGGCAAAGAGGTGTTAAATATAAAAATACGATCTTTCCTACTTTTAACAGTTCTGTATAGAGGTTTCAGAGTGACTAAATGAGAATTGCCATCAAGTATACAAGCCTCTTCCTGAAAGTTTGGTGCTTTACAACTTAAGTTTGTAACAATCAGAAAGGACAAGACATTGGTACAGTACTTAGTTGTTTGCTATCAAATTCTATGTTCGATTCTAAAATAGATTGTTAGAATCCTAGATCACCTAAGACCACATATGAAGTAGAGTAGAACTAGAATACCAACTTCCTGGTTTCCAAACCTGGCTTGATGACAAACACATAAAGAAAGTGGGAAGAGAACTGAAATAACTTTGTTATTTTTTTTCGGCCAAAGAGAGAACTGAAATAACTTGAGTTAACTAAAATATCATATTAAGCTTAGAAAGCTTACTTTGTCAACTGATGATGCACGAAAACAACCAAGGGGCTAGCCTCATTATCTTTTGGTAATCGATAAGCAACAAGCGTGTCCTCATCTCTAATCAAGGCTAATGAATCAGATGGCTCCTCCAACAGACGACAGATGCGATTCTTGTATATCTGTAAATAAGTCCAAGAAGTGAGTCCACAGATCAGTATATATACTCAGGAAAATTGTTTGCACTAGCCCAATAAACTAAAGTTTGTAATACGATCTCAAAAAACTATTGCAATCTACCTCAGCCACCAAGAGAGTTTCATCATCTTGTAAGGAACATGCATTGCCTAAGGCTTTAATAAGGTCCATCAATAATCCATTCTTGGGTAGTGTTATTGTGAATGTGGAAGGCAGTGTAGTCCCATTAGTATTCAGGACAGTCAAAGTAATCGTCCGAATCATTGTAGAAGGTAACGGCAAAGATAGGTACATAAAAGGGTCAAAAGTGATAGAAACCTTCTTGCAAACTGGGCAAACCAATGTTGACCGAAACTGACCCTACAAGTGAAAGGATCAAAAGGAAATTAATTTTGACACAGGAAATTATCTTATGCCAGTAGCCTACTAAGTTCAACGAGTGAGATAAAGAAAATAATCCTTAACTAAAATTATGAATCATCTCAACCCCCACTGCCCATAATTTATCAATGATGCACAGTTCTCACATCACAAATAATAGCAATCTTATAAGACTCACTTGGCACAAATCAACTATTATGGAGTCATTACGAGCAAGGTGATTATGCCAATATTCTTCGGCCACTTCTTCATCTGGTCGACCATCTGCATCTTTCACCTCGTGATATGGTTTGCGCTTCACACGATTAAGATCTTCATGGAGTCCATCCAACAAAAAAGCAAGAAGTTCCTGAATGAAAGATCACACTTCAATGAATTATTTCACCTCCTTGCGACAAATCTTATAATTCATCAATTATATGATATGCAAAGCGAAATTATAATTGTTTTAATATCAAAAACACATTGCAAACGAAAAGGTACTGACTTGAGAATCATGCTGGTTATAACCGCTAAACTGGGGAGCAAAATTAGCGAGTTTCGTCTTGAACATTCTTGGTGCCACTGGCCTTGCTCCTGGAACCCATAGCTTTCTAAGTAAATCTCCAAAAGCTAAAGCAAGTTCTCCCTTTCAAATGGAAAAAGAGATAATCAGGAATACCAAAAGAGAGATCTCGATAAGGGTAGTAACAATAATGTAACACCAAAAAATGTACAGAAAGCAAATAGCGTACATTCATTCCCAAGGGATTTTCATAATTTATTTCTTTTAGGTAATCTCCCAGGAAAAAGTCAACAAGCTTTGGGGTGTGAACCAAACACTGAATGGCACTGTTCATAAAACAAGTATTTCCAAGATTCTGTAATCCTGTCAAGCCCAAAGGGCCAACTGCTCTATATCTATTCCTTTGAAAGGTGTTGGTAGTTGTTACATAGGAATTCACATTGTGAGTAGTTCCATTCATCATAACAGAGCCAGTGTGAGAGGAACATTCCATTGGCAACCTATCCGCAAATATCTCACTGCTTTCATCAACCTTTGTAGAATCAGAAAGTCCATGAACTTGCAGCTCCAGAAGAACCTGCGTGGACAAGAAGCAGAAATGCTATTAGCAGATTGGATAACTGGATCCCCCGTTTTCAAAACTACCAAAGAGATTTCAAAATGGTACAATTGTTAAGGTGCATTTGTTTCATAATCAAAGGCGAAAAGCATCCTCTTGAAAACAAGCTAGAACACTTACTTCAATGTAGACCAACTAGTCAGAAAATTTTCGTTACTTGAACTCTTTTTAAGCACTCAGTGAAACACCAACAATTTAACAGTCTAATCACACTCCTAACTTTGTATAAATGCTTATGGTATCACATATTCCCATCAACCCTATTCTAGTTTTCTGCTCATCATGGGGAAAGGGAAATAGATAGTAAAATGCTTAAAGTCAATGAATAGTCCCAAGTCATTAAAACAGGCAGACTTTCCAGAACCTAAAGAATTCAATAAAATAATCACCAAAGTGTTTATGAAAATGCAGAAAATAAATTCCAAGGTTGAAGAGCTCAACATAATTAAAAAAAACAAAAGAAAACAATAACTAGGTATATAGTTTACATTTTAAAATCACATCATCAATCCTAAAGCACCAAGCTCCTCACTGGGCTCAGCCCATCGTAAAGTTGAAAACTCTTGACAGATTTCATTAAGGAAAATACAATCAAGGAAGTAAAGAAGATGAATCTACAACTCACCCCTCTTCCATCTTGTCCGGTAGACATACTGTCATTCATAAAAAACTGAGATGTCTGGCCTGAGAAGTCCAAAATGTGCAGCTGCACAATCAACATTATACATCAACAACGGGGCATGGATAACCTCTGTACAAAATCAATTAATTGGTAGATGACTCACTGGGTTATAGTCAGAGCTGAAAATATCACAAGCTTTCTTGTACAAGCCAACTGTATTTTCCTGAAACCATGCTGTCTATTATTAACCATTCATAGAAATACTCTGAAGAAGTAGAAAATGAAATGCAGAGTGCTCACACTTTACAACAATTGACTAACATCCTGGCCAAATAACATTAAGAAAACAATTTGGCCAAAAAAAGACATTAAGATAACAAGCATATGACTTAAACCAGACCTTCTGGCTAATCTTTGCAACCAGTGAATTTGCTTCCCATGCAACAAATATCCTAACTTGCAAGGTGAACAAATCCAACAAACAATCTTCAGAATAGAATCCTCCTTTCTCGGTATTATTAGAATCATAGCACCTGCAAGATGAGCAAAATGAGCGCAGTTTCAACTTCTAAAACATATGCAACCGCAAAAGAGAAATTCAGAACAATATGATTGTCATAGCTTTGGGTTTGCTCGGGTGGCAACAGGGAAGAAGGACAGCAAATTGATGTTCAATTTCTATAAAATATAGATGAAACCATCCGTTAGACAATAACTTTGCATAACTTCCCTCTGCACATGAGTGAGAAAGTGTGGAGGCTTTATAATTTTGAAGGTGAAAGCATTATAGCTTCCAATTATATGCCTGACACTTTTTAGTATAGCATTGGTATCTAATAAGGGCTTCTGCACCTAGTGAGCTACTCCTAAGAAACAATGGAAGCCGTAGTTGTGAGTTGTGACCTATTTGGTCCTTTGGTTGGTCCTCGTGATCCTTTTATTTTGGGTTTCACCAGGCCAATGAAGCATGGGTGTTTCTAAGTTCAAGCCATACCTGAAACTCCTCGGATACTTTCGTGTACTCTTTTTTTTTTTTCTCAACAATTTTAATTGTAGCAACCAATTTTAAACGTTTAGCCTTAAAAATATGAATTTAACGATTATTATCTCAACAATTATGAGAAACCTAGTAATAGTATATGTACTATAGTTAAGAATGTGCCATGGCTTGTGTGTGTCAGATTGTTCTTCATAAATCCAAATTTCATAATTACACATGCATCAGACGCTACATAATCCAGCGTTAAACACTATTGCAAGATTACCGAGTTGAGACACATAGAAAGATAACCACAAATCCACAATGATAACTCGGGGCCACCCATTTGCAGTCAAACTTTTGACCAATATTAATAAACAGTGAGCTACAAATGAGTTCAAAGGGGAAGAGGAATGAGAGAACAAGGAGAACCAAAATCAATCCGTACTTACCGTTTGAGAGTACGCAACCACAACCCTTCAGGAATCAATGCATATTGACGACCTGAAGAGCCCACCTCAGTGTTTATGGTTGCCTCGAGGTTGTCTTCTTTCCTTAAATGAAGGACAATTTCGGAGTCAGAATCAGTGTTCGTTTCTACTGTGTAAAGGACACTTTCTCCTCGATCAACAACCCCTTCTACTTCTTTCCACCACCTGCAATCCACACCAGTAAAAAGCAAACATCAAGAGCAGAGCACAATTGCATTGCAAATTATTCCATCTTCAAACTACAACTCAACAACAGGATGGAAGAAAGCAAGGGAATATCTATCAGTTATGCATTCATTCAGCTCCAATTGCTTGGGGCACAAGGATCTCACATTGACCGTGTCTTTAACGACCCACAGACCTAACCCTAGCACCCAGGACCCCTCGCCTACCAAAATAAGTCAACACAATTAAAAACACGAAACATCTTCCTTCCTTCCGGTCTCCGACATTATCCCTAATTGTTCATCTACGGGCAGTGAATGAACGAATGAATGAGAAGAAAAGGGGAAAAGAAAAAGAAGGAAAGAATCACCTGTAAAGAACCAAGTAAAGAGGCTCATTGGATAAGAGAGGCTCTTGTTCTCGAAAAGCGCGACGCTGAGGGCGTGAATCGAGGTCCCAAAAGCAATCGTCGTGATCGGCGAATAAATTGTCCATAGTGAAGAAGGCGAGGGTTTTGGAGAGGAAGAAGCGTGCAAGGGACTTGCCGAGATGGAAGGTGGAGAGGGAGAAGATAGTGAGCTTCTGAGAGAGAAATCGGGTCGGCTTCACGACCAGGGAAGCGAAACGGATCTTCTCTGAGAAACGGGTCATAGCCTTTAAGAGCCTCCTTCGCTTCCGAGACCGCACGTTTTTAAGAACTAGGATGGCCCTCTCAATTACCAAATCACCACGCAACCCAAACCCCACGCGCTTGCGATTCGAGGATGTAGTGGACTACACGCGCGTCAAGGAAGAGTGGGGGTGGATCTTCAAAACCCCAAATCTCATCTCGATGGTTCCAGGTGTATCTGGTTATATGCACTTTTTTTCACAGCATCTTCACACTCAGAATAATAATAGATCCATTTCGATTGTGGGCCTCTGTTTCCAATTGGGCCCATGGGCTTCAATCCCCTCAATTGTAGCGCACTATATGGGCCTCCCCCTCATTTGAATAAGCCTGTAGAGCTAGCCCATTACCATCCATGTCCTCTTACTTCTAGTAATGACAGGAAAAAAAAAACCTTACTACTTACTAGGGGCTTTGCCTAAAAATATTTTTTTTAATTTTTATTATAATAATATTGAATAAATTATAAGAAATTATTTAATTTTTTTTAGTGATTTCCAATAATTTTTTATTTTGTTGTAATAAAACATGAAAAGAAGGTTTGAAAGTCAATTAATTTTCTCCTACTATTTTTAGTTTTTGTTCATATTTCTTGTGAAATATTATTTTAGTGTATGATTTGGGAGACTAACTATAAAAATGTTCCAAAGTTAGATATGATAGTATAGATGTACTAAAAATTCTAGAGACTCTAATTTTCTTGTTTTGGTAATTAAATGGATTTATCAAATCATGCAATGTGTTAATTAACCAGTTCAAACAATCAAGTTAAAATAACTAGCTTAATCATCTCTCGTGATGATACTGCCAGAATTTTAATTTAGCGTGTATGATTTTTGACGGATTAAACTTATTTTTTTTGGTGGACACGGATTAAAATATTTGATTTGACTAAAATATGGTTGATAGAGCAATAGGCCAGGAGTGTTAATAATGTGATGTGGTAATGATAGAATCATAGAATCCAAAATTCTTTGAAAGTATATATATGGAGTATAAAGGCACATGCATGATGCATGCTTGAGTTTGGAAAGCTTTGACTCTGAGATAGAGATGAATATGAATGAAGGAATGTGTATGTGTGTGTCTCTGACCACATGTAGTCTTAGTGGCTCACCACTTTATTAACTTCTCCACACACCAATCATGACACATTGACACATGCATGATTTCATACATACCCTAGTGGACGCAGCAGCAAAAATGTTACATATATAGATTCTAGAAGGCTTATCAACAATATAATATTCATGGGTCTTCCTTGCCTGATCTTTAATTTCTCTGATAAAGTTAATCTCACTATCACTAAAACCCTACAACTTCAAGCCCGTGATAATTATTTCCTTGGTCTGAAATTCTCCACAAGAAAATTGAACCCCACTTGCTTATGTATTTACATATCTATATGCATAGCCTAAAGTCTAGTGTTACACAA
The DNA here is from genome assembly GCA_003254925.1 of Chamaecrista fasciculata. Lineage (NCBI taxonomy): Eukaryota > Viridiplantae > Streptophyta > Magnoliopsida > Fabales > Fabaceae > Chamaecrista > Chamaecrista fasciculata. Next base: position 123,827 of record QANZ01002004.1, read on the forward strand.
AGATAGGAGTTAGAAAGGAATTTGTCGTTGTTTGAGAAGGCATAGTTTCTGATGTGGTTGGAAATCAAAGTGAAACTTGTGGACCTCTCAATATGCCTTCTCATCCTCCACAACACTAATGACCAGTATAATCATTCCAGCATTTGAATTTTGAATTTCCAAATGTCTCTAAAAAAAAAAAAAGATTTCTCTCCTTTATTTGCTTACTTTCGCAAAGTTATTCATTTCGTTCGTTCTTGTGAATCATTGGATTACACGTTCAAATCTAAGCCACAATTTATTAATGTATTTCTTTATTATTGTTATTAATATTACACAAACTTCATTGGCGAGCGATTTGGTGCTGGCAAGTTCTGTTTTGTTGTTGTTTATTGGGTGACTTTCATGAGTTGGCCAGTGATAATATATATAGTGTCCTAAAGATGTACAGAAATCCAACTACAAAAATCAAATTGATCGAATTAAATAAGTAAATAATTACTCGACTTTGAGATTTTAAGGGTCTTTTTTTTTTTTGGCCAAATTGAGATTTTAAGGGTCTGATTAGTTTAAGAAAATATTTTATATTTTCATTTCTGAAATTATATTTTTATTGCTAAATTTTCAATATTTAAATATCTTTGTTTCATAAAATCAAAAAATTATTTTCATTCATAATTAAATTATGTTAATTTGAATAACGTTGATTTTTGTATGTTTTTAAGTTTGATTATTACTAAATGTCAACATGATTAAATAGTTTATTATTATGTAAAATTGTAAAATATCACAAGTTTGTTTTTGGAAATACTAGAAACGTTTTTTTGACGTTTTCTGTTTTCAGTCTGTTTTAAGAAATATTTTCAAAAAAATTGTACAAAACACGTTTTCAGTCATATTTACAGTTTCCAGTGAAAATAGAAACAAGAAACATGACAAACAGACTCTAAATTTTTAGATAATACTCTGTTTACTATCAATCTTCTCAATGAAATCATGATCAATAATTTTTATAATAATTCAATCTCGTATTTGAAAAACCAAAAAAAAAATATTTGTATTATTTTTACACATTTTAGATAATCAGAGAGTAAAAATAGAGAAAGTCATATATATCACCCAACTCAAGTTTTTTCTTTGAAAAGAAAAAACACTACTTTTTATGTCAGATGTTTATATATTAAAAAATTCTGATCATACAAAATAACAATCGAACTAATTGCCTTTTTAATTTATTAATATCGTCCTGTAGAACCGAAACTTAGGATGGCAGGGCAATAATATAATTAGAATCCCTTACCCTAGTGCAGTTTGGTAGCATAACTAAGTAGGCAGAAGAATATTGGCTTCGAATTTGCCAGAAAATAAAATATCTCTTAGTTGTCTTTGTTAGATTGGTGCTACAACAAGCATGTGCATGCCTTTTTGGTTTTTTATGTTTTTCTTGCCTTCCCTTTGGATTTTGTCCCTTTCTTGAGTCATTGGATTCTTAACAAGTTCATTTATGTTTCTTACAATAAACCATTCTTGCTGTTGCTTTCAATGTGTCCATCACACTTAAAATATGTTTTAAACAATCTAAAATGAAATATCTAATCAAATATACCACTACTTGCTTTCTGCCTAATTAACGCTGGATAAGTAAATTGTCTCTGCCTTTGGAGCACAACTCCGATATTAATTATTTTGAAATGAGAAAAATAAAATATGTATGTACCGTCATATCTTAGTTTAATAGTTTTAAATTATTTGCAAATTCCTAAAACCCAACGCTGTCTAATAATTTAAGCATAGAATCACACGTCGCTTTGATACGTTGTTATACAATGCAAAAAGGTTTAACAATGAATTCGATGATCAATCCAATTGGAGTTACTAATGTGGCTTAAGTCTTAACGAACTTTAATTAAATTAACCGGCCTATATATATCCAGCCTTTCTTTAAAATTAAAAATAAAAAAGCAATTTGAGTTGTATCTTAATAAAAGTAAATTACTTATCTTAAATTTGAATTCGAGAATTTAACTATTTGTAAGATTGTAAGATATAGTAGAACAACAATTGAATTTAATACCCGCATGAATGTAAATTCAAAAACCGACAAGTTTGAGGATGAAGATCATAACACTATACTACACCCTACCGAGCATCTTTAGATAGAGCTCTCTTAAAATGAATATTTTTAATAAAACTTAAATTCATAAATTTAAATAAAAAAATTACATCTGTCATTTTAATTAGTCCCTTATTGATTAAGATGGGTATATTCTAATTTGAATGGTCATAAGAGGATCAACTTTTCCTTATTTGGATATATTCCTTCCCCTTCTCGCTTGATGAGCAATTTTGATGTATCATTCATTGTTTAGTTTGTATTTTCACCCACAAACTATTAGTATTTATGAAGAAACATATTGTAATGGTACACATAGACCACTCAAAAAGCTAGCTAGCACATGCACACATTTTATAGATTCTCAAGACATATAAATTAGATACCATGATCAACTGTTCAATTTCTGCAAAGAATATGTTCCAGCATGCCTTTACTTCTTGCATATATACATTCCATTAATTCCATTCCTACACGTCTTTCTCTTTCACACTCCACCACTATCACAAGCAATATTCAAGTTGTAGTAATAATATATATTCCTACTTAATTCCATTCCTAAAAAAATTAATTTGGCTTTAAAATATTATTAATTGTTATTTCGTAATTAATTATATCTGATGTGTTGATGGGTGAGCGTGATGCCGAATCATGAGTAAAAGAGACAAAGGAGCTGATCGATTCAAGAATATGCTATGCATGCTTGAAAATGAATATAATCATTATTTTAATAAAGCTTGTCTATTAATTTTACCATTTGTTTGAATATGACAACCTTACGAAGGGCTATCACTTTTTTGACGGAAAAATCAAATAGAATTAAGTCATGACTTGAGCTTTCGAGATCGTAAGAGACAAAATAGATTAACTAGATCCCACCAATGAGTGAAAGGAATTAATTAAGGCAAATAACTTATAATTCGTGGTTAATTAGTTTAAGATTAAAACTGGGTCAACAAAGCAAATTCGGACACTTTAAACGGATATCTTCGTGATTGTGAACGTCTTTGTGAGTTGTGAGTGATAACTAATAAGTATATATAAACTCATGAGTCATGACCAGCTGGGCCATATGGTGTCCTATCATGAGTTAGCACAATCTTCTCATCCTAATGTAACTTCTAACATACATACCTCCAAAGGCAAACACCCAAAAAAATCAATAAAAAATATAGGGTAAATTACACTTTGGTACCCTGTGGTTTGACCCTATTTCACTTTGGTACCCTGTGGTTTAAAACTTGACACTTTGGTACCCTGTGGTATTCTCCATTAACACTTTGGTACCCTTTGGAGCTATTTTGTAATTTTAACCATAATAAATTTTACAAAAATTACATATTGACCCCAAAAACATTTTAATTTTTTCATTTTAGTCCCTATATAATATGTATCCAGGGACCTATTTGTAATTTTTTGAAAATTTTTTGGGGTCAATATGTAATTTTTGCAAAATTTGTTATGGTTAAAATTACAAAATAGCTCCAAAGGGTACCAAAGTGTTAATGGAGAATACCACAGGGTACCAAAGTGTCAAGTTTCAAACCACAGGGTACCAAAGTGAAATAGGGTCAAACCACAGGGTACCAAAGTGTAATTTACCCAAAAATATAAAAAAAATAATAACTTTTTTTCAGTTGTACAGTCAAATAACCGTTAGTATCAAGATTAATTAAATTAGGCTTCATATCAGTATTTATAGTACATTGTCAAAGTTAGGAGTGTCAATCGAACTCGATAAACTTGACTCGATCAATCTTATTTAGTTTTTTTTTTAAGAACTCGATTAAATCTCAAATTTATTTGAGTGTGGTAGATTGATTTCAGTCTCAACCCAGCTTGTATACACTCATAACAGGCAGTGGATCCTCTACCATACTTTGTTTGGTGCTGTCTGTGCTGTACGAAAATCCAAACCGTTCAATAAATCTAATGGTTCACTTAATGCCACGTGTCCATTTTGTTTCCATGTGCATCACACCCAATTATTTCTCTTATTCCATTCTCTTATTCCCTTCTCCGTGACCCATTCGTTCTTCTTCTCCTTCCCATGTTGAAGCATCCTCGTCGGCGGCGGAGGAGTGGTTGCGGAGGCGGCAGAGGTAGACATGCCAAAGTCGCCGGCGCCGATGCGACAGAGAAATAAACACATACCCTCCTCCGGCCAAAAATTCCATGTCCGACCAAGCACTGAACGCATTTCAGCGAATGGACACCATCTGGTAGCAGTAAACCTTCTGGTACACAATCTCCATCACCGGAAGTTAAACCGAAAACAAAAGCCTCGCGCCGCCGATCGTGCAGAAGAATCCACCAAAGTATTTCTATTTTTCGATATCGTTGCCGCCGCGGTTTTTCTTTGCCGGAGTCGATTGCCAAGAGGAAGGAGCTGATGGTGATGAGGATGACGCAATTGAGATTGAAGAATGTGATTTTTTGTTTGGCTATGAGATTGAAGATTGATTGGGTAGATAGCAAAAGTGAAGAAGTTGAGCCATGGCGGTGGGACGAAGGCTAATCTAACAAGTGGGAAAATGATTCAGTGAAAAACATAGAAGAAGAATAAGTGACACGTGGCACATCATGAGCTGTCAGATCTAATGGACGGCTTTGATTTTTTCAACAGCAGGCACAGCACGAAAAAGGCACGGTAGAGGATCCGTTGCCCTCATAACAAGTCATTTTTTTAAATTAGTCCAAGAATTATCAACACTAATAAGCACTTTCGTTTTTCAATTTATCAATTTTCATTTTTAAACAGACTGCATATGTCACAAATATTTGTTTTTAAATTTTAGTTGATTTCACGAGTTAAAAAGATAAAAACTGTCGCACCACACTTGATGTTATTACTATACATTACTGTTATATTAGACGATAACGTTGCATTATATAAATAAGACACTACAACATAGGTAAAGGTATTGGATAATAAAACCAAGGCAACAAAAGGAGTTTCTTTATAAATATGTCCTTTTTTGTCCGTCCGCCCTTTATTATTTTGTTCTGACTAATTTGTATATAACCGTGTCATATATTTAATTAGGGATACTGTAAAGTTTTTTTTTTTTTTGTCTGAAACATAATTTATTAAAAAAACAAGGCAAATGTAAGCACAATACAAACAAAACACAATAAAAATAGTCAATCCCTCTCTAGCATAAACAGCAACACTAGACAAGATATCAACCGAGGAAGTTTATATACAACCCATCCTTGTTTTAGACAAATTGGTAAGATAATCAACTGTCAAGTTAGCGAATCTAGGGATTCAACTAAAGTTACAACCATTTAAAAAACAGAAAACATAAATAAAGTTATCTAAAAAAGACAAACCCTCTCAAACAAGATAGCAGGCAACCCCAATGGTTGTTCTAAAATAAGACATAAACAAACTCAAAGCAACAATAATAGGATAATAAAATGAAACGACGCCATGAAAAAACAGCCAGAAATCAGAACCAAACCAGGAAGCCGCTGTGGAAGTCAGAAGCCGCCGTGAAATGCGTAGTCCAGATTCGCCGCCATAGAACGCCTCCATGGGAGTCCTGATCCAGAACGTCGTTGCTACAAAACTCTATAACTAGATGGAGGGCCACTGCCGCTGAGACAGCGACGGCCCAAAGTTGTGCTCAGAAAAACTCTCAAGGCGGAGAGGGTTTTCTCTCACGAATGAGAGGTTTTAAGGCCGGCTAAAAAAAATAGTACTAAACTTCAAAATGCGAAGTTTGATTATAGTCATTGATGTAATTTAATGCTGAAAAATAATAAAATAATAATAATATTTTTAGCCAATCAAAACTGTGTATGAAATCAAATCACTAGTTACATACAATTAACTCTTCCATGTGTCATTATCTTATTGGCTCATGACTCATTACATCCCATGTCAATAATCAAACTTTTCATTATAGTTTAACCCATTTAATTATGTTGTAAGAGCGTTTCTCAACCTAGTGTATAATGTAATTTGGACATTACATGCAAGTTTATTCAAACGGCAACGGTAGGATTTTTGACCATTTATGGCTTTTATTATTCTTTATGGTTATTGAAACGGCACTCCGTATGCTGTAAGAAGTGAAGCGAAACACAGGAAAGGAAAGCCAAATTGAAATCGTGGTGAGCCTGCCAACAAAGGTTGGCCCAGTTGGTAAAGAGTCGACTCATAACCCACAAGATCGTGAGTTTAATTCCCACTGAAGATGTGAGAACCTTGTTGGTAAGCGATATGTAAGTGCTCATAGAGCCTTGAGGTCTGTCCTGACCTTGGTGAGCCCTCGGGACCCAACTCACTTAAACTTTTACTAAAAAAAAAAAAATCGTGGTGAGCCCAAAAGTGGGTTCGTGGAAACGACATCCAACAAGGGTTGTGCTTTAGGTACAACACCACTTATTCACTTAAACGACGTGCAGTCAGAGTGGTGATGTTCAAAACGAAAGCGTTGTGAGTTGTCATGTGTGGTTGTTACTCGATGTACTTTTTGCTTTGAGGGCCCACTCCACTCCATCTAACCAATGAGTGGCTAACCTTCCCTATCGCCTTAATTGCTTTGTTTCAAGTTTAAATTTCAAGGATTATTCATTAAATCAACAAAAGTGATTGGTTAAAAAAACACTTATAAAGTGATTGGTACATGAATTATTTTCTTTTATTTTTTGAAATCAATATAAAAATATTTACTTGAATGAATTAAAATATTATTGGGATTATTTCACAATGGTTCAATTTTAATAATTTTAGAAATATTTAATATTCTTGTAAAATATATCTTTGATTTTTAATTCTCAAATAACAACTTGATCGTAGAGATTCTATAGAAAAATTTATGTTTAAAAAATTGTACTTTATTTCTACATTATTAAAAAAATGATTCTCATAATTAAAATTTTTAAATAATATTAATAATTTTATTTAAAAAAAATACAATTTTAAAATATAATGTCCATAATACTCAAAATAACACGGAAAAAAATTATATTAAAGAGATGATCAACTAAAATTATGACTCACAAGATCTTTTTCCAACTATCGATCTAAAGTAAATAAATAATCAATAAACATTAATAAGGTTTGATAAGGGAAAATTAGTCATTTATGTCCTTTATCTTTTGGTTAATATGCAAATCTAGCTATTATTTTATTTTATTTAATTTTTTACAAATTTAATCTTATATCTTTTTGTCATATTGTACATTTAAGTTTATATATTTACAAAATGTTTCACCTTTATCTCATCATAAGTTGGGTAGGATATTCTCTGTTTCTGTCAGCCTATATATCTTGTTGGTAAATTAGCACTGATTAGTTTTTTTCTTTTTGTAAACTAATTAGTTGTTGCTACTTATAGGGATAGTATACCACAATTTGGTTGTCATCAAAGTAAAATTATATCGTCATTTGGAACTTTCCTTCCAAGACCAGTCTCATAAATGTTGTTACCTATGACTGACAACAATAAGAACACCTAATTCACCATTTAATGCTTCAACTATTTAATTATATTTTGAGATTTATGTAAACAAAATATTTACTCTCATTTTAAAAAAATCATATTTAAATTATAATGTAAATTTGTATATTAACAACTAAATTATACTCCTACCTCCATGACAATTGCCAATTGTTTTACATTCCAGTAATAAATTACCTACGAAGAAAAAGACCAGATAGCATTAAATACATTTATCTAAAAATGTTTGAATAATTGAAAAGAAATATATTTTGGAAATTCGCAATATTAATTGTTACAGTGGGTATAACCATCTGAATTTGACAAGTTCTCAGATAAATTTCACTTTTCAATGGTGGAGTACATGGGGAAGTGATCATATGACGCTAAATGAAAACCCAATTTTATTTGATCAATTAATTTCATTGACTTAAGAAATAATAATGGAATACATAAAAGTGCCCACCGTTACGTTTGACAAAAAGGAGCTTGCGAAGCTTTCTATCATTTTCAGTTCACATGCACTCCAGGACAAAAATGGTCTAAATTCATACCAAACCACTAATAGTGGTGAATATTGGATTGGATTATATATATTTCCACACATCACCATCCTCCTAAAATCATCCTCCGCATCACAGCCTTTTTTTTTTTTTTTTGCATCTGATCTTTAAACTTTTGTTTTGTTTAATTCAAATTTAATTTATGTCACACATTTTGTTATGATATAAAAATACTTCTCATCCAGAATTGCTACATTAATCTCAAATTCAAAATTTTATTAAAATAACACCAAATCATTTACTATTTTGACTTTTTGAGTAATTAACTTAGTGGTTGTGAAATTGTGATTAGAGCCTAATTTAGTCGTGTGTGTATATGATTTCAATTACTTTATGTTAATTAATTAACACAATGATTAAGTGCAATAATAATCTAAAAAAATTAAACTCTCTGTTCTATAGCTAGGTTGAGTACCAAACATTTAGGGAGACAAACGAAAATGGAGTGAATTGGTAGATTCGAAGGGTTGATTAATTATTAATTGATTAGGATTTTGGATTTTCCATAGGTTTCTGAGGGTGTCGGATTTTGGTGGAAGGTAGGAGGCAATATATATCTACAGACTATTCATGTATTGCAATATAGGCTAGTGATAATGGGTATAAGACGTATCTAGTAAGTTTTTAATAAATCATATAAAGCTGAAAAATAAGGAGAGAATAATTATAATTAATTAAACTTCCAAGAAAGAGTCTGCTTCACATTATGGATAGTGGTTGGGTACGCAATGCACCATCACAACCTTGATAAGTCAAACAATAAAATGCTTAATTATGCTATAGTCATGAATAATAATCTACCATACATCACACTAAATGTTTAAAATACATCATATATAAAATGCAAATGGTACACACACTCTACACTACTAATTAATTAAACTTACAATTATTCAACTTATGGGAATATAATATACTAGGAGTTTGGCGTGCTCGTATAATATTTGAATTGATTTAAAGTTAAAGATTATATAAAATTTGTATATTGATAAATGAGTAAGTTTGGGACTAATTTGAAATTTCTTGATATATTTGGGACTAATTAAAAATTTTGACTTAATGAGAATAAACATGGGTGATTTTTTTTTTACATAAAGGTGTGCTAGCTAGAGAAAAGTAGGTGATTTTTTTTTCATTTTTAATTTTTTAATTCAATAATTTTGACCAACCATAAAGGAATGAAATCATATAATATAACTAGGGGCTTTGCGTGCCCTAACGGACACGCAAATATGTATGTAGAATAAATAAGGGACTAAATTGTTAACTTAGTAAAGAAAGAGAGAGACCAAATAGTAAATTTTCTCTTATTTTTAATTTCATAGACTATAATTTTAAACATGGATGACCAGAAAGGGGTGGAGCCATATAATATAAGATATAT
>QANZ01002004.1:135884-155106 GCA_003254925.1 Chamaecrista fasciculata
TATATATATATATAATCTAAAAAGTAATTACAGATCACGAGATGAAGTTTTCTCACTTTTCTGTTTTTGGTTGAAATTGGAATATTGACTTTTAGGTAAAACAATTAAAAATGAAATTAGTTTTGAAGATTGGCGTAGACCAATGGAAGGGAAGGGATATAATAATAAGGAATAAAGGATAATCAATTATCCTCATACCCCTTCTCTCTCGGAAAAGGAATGATAAAATATTTTGGTTGGAAATGGAAAATAATCAAATCAAATATAATAAATAACAGGAAAAGTGAGAGATAGAGAAATCATATTCATTAATCATAGCAGAAGCAGAAGGCCAAGCAAAGCAATCCCTAGGCTAAATGGCTAAAAGGCCTAAAAATCTAAAATGCAAACCATTATCAATAAAAACTATTCAAATAATAAATAATTTATTACTATTAAAATAAAATTTAAAATTTAAAAGTTTGTGAATAATATATAATTATATTTGTTAATATTTTTTTATCATAGTTAAATATATGACGTCAATCAAATTTAAATTAAGTAAGACAAAATTTTAAGAGAATGTTTGGTATACAAATTATTTCTTTAGTCTGATTAATTATACTCTATCAGGCAACCAAAAAAAATTATACTCTATCAGAAATATATATATATATATATATATATGTCTTGATGAGTCAAAATATTTTTGAAATTATTTTATGATATTTTTAAGATTTTTGTATTTTTATGTTAGTTCAACTTTAATAATTTTGAGAATATTTAATACTTTTTTTTAAGTATATCATTAATTTTCTTCCCCCACACATATATTTATTTTTTTAAAAAAATTATTTTCTTTTTACATGTTAAAAAAAATTATGATATGATTTACAGAAAACATTAATAATATCACTGCAAAATATTAATTCAAAACATACCCGATACAATTATCAAAATAATAAAATACTAAGAGAAACGTTCTTTTTTAAAATAGATAAAAAAAATTAATTTATAGTAATATAATATTATATATATTATAAATCATCTATTTAGATGCACTACTATATATTTGGCCGAACTATATATATAGATATTATATTAATATATTATATATAATAAAATTAGTTAAATTTTATTAAAGATAATTTATTTAATTAATTAGAATAAAATAATCTCACCCCTTAATTAGATGAGATTACAAAAATCCAAATTTTATGGCATTAACTATTATAAATCATCTATTTAGATGCACTACTATATATTTGGCCGAACTATATATATAGATATTATATTAATATATTATATATAATAAAATTAGTTAAATTTTATTAAAGATAATTTATTTAATTAATTAGAATAAAATAATCTCACCCCTTAATTAGATGAGATTACAAAAATCCAAATTTTATGGCATTAACTATTATAAATCATCTATTTAGATGCACTACTATATATTTGGCCGAAATATATATATAGATATTATATTAATATGTGTATTAAATACATGATTAACTTAGTCCATATCTCATAATCTCAAAATTATTTTTTTCTCATTTTGGTCTATTATCTTTCAAAAGATTTAAATTGGTTCATTATGTATGCAATTTGGTTCAAAATAGTCCTACCATTAAGTTCTGTTTATTTTCTCTATTTTTTTATAATGTGACATCTAACTTAACTTATCTCTCTCATACCTATCATTTTCCCTATCTTCTGTGACATTTTTGAATGAGATAACTTTTATTTTTTTTCAAAATACCAGAGAAAAAATAATATATTTGATCTTAAATGAAGTTTGCGGATCCACAATCTTTAAAATAAAAGTCTATGTCATTAAAATAGAGAGACACTAAATCAAATGCCATATTATCAAAAATTGAAAAAAGAAGTGGAACAACTTACAATAGGATTATTTTGGATCGAAATTATATAGATAATAGACCAATTTGAACCTTTAAAAAGATAATGGACCAAAATAAACTTTGATACAAAAATAATAAATCAAAATGAGCATTCCACTATTATTTTTTTTATCTGCATACCAAACACTTTCTAAAATTTGGCCAAAAAAAAAAACATGTAACCTAGTTCCCTTCCATAGTTCCATTCACCCACTCTGGGGTTTCAAATTTAACCCTAGTTAACTCTTGGCCTCACTATTCTATAACATTACCAACATTACACACTCTTCTCTCTCCTCATTTCTCATATAACGGCATATTCTCTCCACTCTTTCCTCCTTCCCTCGATTCCTGCGGAGATTTTCCGGCCAAATTCTTCTCCACCAACTTCCAATCCTTCTAATCTCTTCTCTTTTTCTTTCCCCAATTTTCAAGATCCCTACTATCTCTCTTTCCCGTTATAAATCTATCCGAGATTACCCTTATCTTTTCCTTCTCAACCTTTTTCAAGATTACTACTTCCATTAACACCTATTAGGCTATATAACCCCAATCCAGAAGATCAAAAATGGTAGTGAAGATGATGAAGTGGCGGCCATGGCCTCCCCTTGTTTCCCGGAAGTACGACGTCACTCTGATCGTCAAGAGATTGGACGGTTGTGATCTTGTGCGGGACTTACCACCGGACAAAGCCGTTTCCGATGTCAGGAAATTGACGGTCGAGATTCGCTGGAAGGGTCCCAAATTGACCTTGAGCTCCTTGCGACGGACGGCCGTCGTCAGGAATTTCACCAGAGAGGTGCCTATACACGCTATCGACCAAAACGGCGTCGTCGAGTGGGACGAGGAGTTTCATAGTCTGTGCAATCTGTCGGCGTACAAAGAGGATGTGTTTCACCCATGGGAGATCGCTTTCACTGTTTACAATGTCAGTTTCTTGTTCTCTCCATATGTTTTTCCCTTCCATTTTCATTCTCCCCTTTAGAATCTATTGTCGTTTATGTTTATGTGGATTGATAAATAAATGTTCTAAATTTTTAAAGGGTTTCAAATATTTCTTCGATTCGGATGAAATTTTCATTGACCAAAACAAATGGGAAGAACTCTTGTTTTATGGATTGTTTTGTTTGGTAGGCTTTACTTTCGGATTGGTTTATCAGTTGTCACCCTCTTGGTCGTTTCTTCATATTTGGTTGGGGATGCATATGTTTTTATCGAAATCAATAGGACATGTTATTTTGTATTACCGTGCTACTAATGACACGTCCGTTGACTTCCTGATTCGGACAGAGGAACGGGAAATTTCTGGATTTTTTCGAAGTGAATTTTTGGAATTTAGTTGATTCCTTGATCATCTGCTATAATGTATTGTTTTAGGTCGATAGGCTTTGGGGATCAGAGAATTTGTGTCGTTCTTGTGTCTCTAAATCGTATTTGCCTTGATTATCTATTGCAGGGATTGAATCAAAGGCCAAAGAGCAAGGTTCCCGTGGTTGGAACGGCATTATTGAATCTTGCTGAATTTGCATCTGTGGCTGATCAAAAGGATTTTGATTTGAACATCCCACTTACAGTACCCGGAGGTTCCGCTGAGTCATCTCCTTCACTTTGTGTATGTTTCTCTATATTCTTTCCCCTCATTATGTACCATTTGTGCCATACAACATGTATACACAATTTGAAATCTTTGCATACAATTTATTTTTGAATCACTTATGACATCTCTTGTTCATGCAGATATCACTTAGCTTAGTAGAGCTAAGAGCTGCTCAAGAAAACATGGAGATAGTTCAGAGATCTGTAGTGCCAGTACCATCGCCAGTCCAGTCGGGAGAAACTACATTGGCTGAAAAAGATGACCTTTCTGCTATCAAAGCTGGTCTTAGGAAAGTGAAGATTTTGACAGAGTATGTTTCCACCAGGAAGTCAAAGAAGGCATGCCCCGAGGAAGAGAGCAGTGAAGGAAGGTGCTCTGTTAGGAGTGAAGATGGTGAGTACAATTATCCTTTGGATTCTGACTCTCTTGATGATTTTGAGGAAGGAGATTCAGAAGAGGGGAAGGATGGTTCTAGTGTCAGGAAGTCGTTCAGTTATGGAAAACTGGCCTATGCAAATGCTGGAGGATTATTTTATTCAAGCATGAGCCTAAATGGTGATGATGAGGATTGGGTTTATTACAGCAATCGCAAGTCAGATGCTGGATGTTTGAAGATGGATGATTCGAATGAGCCTTCTTTACTTCAAAGTTCCAAGCGCAGTATCCTTCCTTGGAGGAAAAGGAAGCTGAGCTTCAGATCTCCTAAAGCTAAGGGAGAACCGCTATTGAAGAAGGCTTATGGAGAAGAAGGTGGTGATGACATAGATTTTGATCGTCGTCAACTTAGCTCTGATGAATCTCTTTCTCTTGCGGTTAGAATCTGCTTCTAAATTACTTCCTATTCATGGCTTCTTATAAGTTATATTTTCCAAACCCAAAATAGTGGGCTTCTGTTTACTTTTAGACATGTTATGGTAGACTTTATAATTATTACTCAGTGGCTAGTAATTCATTTTGTAGGGTTTTCCACTTAGCGAGGTCTTAGTTTGGAATATTATAGTTATGAGTTTCACTCACAACCCTGCATCTTCAGAAAATTATCAACATAGTCCTTGTCTCTTAGTTTGAAACAATATGTTTACAAGATTCACACATAACCCCTGTATCTTCAGAAAATTTATAACATAGCTCTCGTTGGTCTAAGTTTCAACATTTTCAAAAGTAGTGGTAGAAAATTAACATAAATTTTAGTCTTTCAGATATTCATTTTGTAAAGGCTTATAGGTGAAAGATTAGTGACATAGAGCTTTGAACCAATCTGCAACTTTTATTGCATACTGTTTTTTATTAGCTTATCAGAGCTAATGTTTCACACTTTATTTCAGTTGTACAAGACTGAGGATGATTCATGTGCAAATCGATCATCAGTCTCTGAGTTTGGGGATGACAATTTTGCTATAGGCAGTTGGGAGCAGAAAGAAGTGATGAGCCGCGATGGTCACATGAAACTTCTGACACAAGTCTTCTTTGCCTCAATCGATCAGCGCAGTGAACGCGCTGCAGGTGAGAGTGCATGTACAGCTCTTGTTGCTGTAATTGCTGACTGGTTTCAAAACAATCATGACCTCATGCCTATAAAGTCGCAGTTTGATAGTCTAATTCGTGATGGCTCACTAGAATGGAGGAACCTATGTGAAAATGAGACATATAGGGAGCGATTCCCTGACAAGCATTTTGACCTGGATACAGTTGTTCAGGCTAAAATACGTCCTCTTTCTGTTGTACAAGGGAAGTCCTTCATTGGATTTTTCCATCCAGAAGGGTTGGATGAAGGAAGATTTGACTTTCTGCAAGGCGCCATGTCTTTTGACAACATTTGGGATGAGATTTGTAGGGCTGGGCAGGAGTGCCTGGGCAATGGTGAATCTCATATTTACATTGTTAGTTGGAATGACCACTTTTTCGTCCTGAAAGTTGAAACAGATGCTTATTACATCATTGACACTTTGGGGGAGAGACTTTATGAAGGATGCAGTCAGGCATATATTTTGAAATTTGACAGTGACACAGTAATTTACAAAATCCAGGATGCTTCTCAATCATCAGACGAGAAAGAGAAACCTGGTACTGAACGGCAAACTGTTGCATCGGTATTATACCAAAACAATGGGAAAGAGGTGGTGCCTGTTATGGAGCCTGAAGAGCAGTTGAACAGTGATGAGGTAGAGGAGGAGGTTATGTGCAGAGGGAAGGAAGCTTGCAAAGAGTATATCAAGAGCTTTTTGGCTGCTATTCCTATTAGGGAATTGCAAGCAGATCTGAAGAAAGGTTTAGCATCATCAACACCACTTCATCAGAGACTGCAAATTGAGTTCAACTACACCCAGTTGTTACAATCAACTTTCGTAAATCCTGCCGCCCGAGAAACATCAGACGCACTTGCTCTTGCAGTAACTGATGTTTCAACATAAGCAATTGTACTAGTTGAAGCTGGAGGAAGTGCGATTGTTCTAACCTGTCCTCAAGTAAATGAATGTCTTCTTACTTCGACTAAAATTAACAGAGGGAGTCCAATCCCATATGAGCTTTTTAACCCTGTTTTGCTAAGTGTCTCTTTGGAAAGGGTATGCTGTTCTGTAAATGTGTCTTGTAGTTTCCTTTGCAAGTGAGCGGAAACTTTTGGCATCTAACATGTAATCGGATGATCCTACTCTTGACGTGAATGGCTTACTGCTTTTTTGCTTCTTGCATAAATTGTTCTATATGTTTTGTATTCTTTATTTTATTTATTTATTTATAATTGACCCTGGTCCTCCCAGCCAAGACTCTAAATGGCATTTTTCCAAGTCAAAGCTCTTCCTTCTTCCCCCTTTACCCTCTGTTCTTTTGGGAGTCTAGTTTTTGTTCTCTTGTCTGTTGTATGCTATTCTTGTTTATAAATGTGTTAAATGGTTTTTTTTCCCCACAAATCCTTATAATTACTGTAGGGAGCATGCAAATTAATATGCAAGCTACGTGAACCCCCATGAATTTTACAAGCCACGTTTGATGAAATTCATTGATAAAAAAATTGATATTACATGTTTGTTTCTGTTCATGTGGAGGGGTCCAGTTCAATGACTCGATTCATTCAATGTTTTAATGTATCATTGTGATTTATGTGTGCATCAAATAAACTTTACTCGTGAGCATTTTCGTTATTTCTCAACAACTGTTGTTTTTACACCCACAAAAAATTGTTTTATTGCCCGACCCAAAAAGAGGATTTGTATATATATATATTTTTTGTTTTTTAACCAACTCAACTTCTTGTGGGTCAAAAGTAAAGCTTTAATGGAAAAAAGATATTTTGAAGTTTTTATTTTGCATATATTTGCTATATATTTTTTTTATCATAATTGTTGATTCATTCGTTCATTAAATCATTAAAAAATGTTTCTTTTGTGATGCTAACATCAACCCAAAAGTCAAGTTAACTTTCATTATAGTAATTTCAATATGGCATGTACGGGGAGGGACTGTATCCTCCGCACTTCGTTCTCTATGCATTTCTTGTGAATTTAGAGAAAGAAAGAAGAAAAGACTCGGACAAGTGTTCGGTTCACGGTCGGATCGGTTGAATCGGTCGGACCGGATTCACCGCAAATTCCAAAGCCAACTTATATCAGTGGATTTAATAATCATATATCATAAATTTGTTTTTGCTAGTAAACCGATTCTTGAATAGTAATTGACAATTTGATACAGGAAATCTTAATATTTCAATTTCGAAAAATTTGCAATTTTAACAGAGCTTGAGGATAAAATGTATCAGAAAAATAAATATTGTAATTTTAAAATCAATATATCATGTTGTGAATGATCTTACAGTCAGCTAAAAGAATAAAAATATTCATAAACCAACTTTATTTTAGAGTTTTTGCTTCTTTTCTTTTTTCTTTTTTCTCATTTCTCACCTACGTGCCTCTGTATTGGACCTCTGATTCTTTGTTCTTATTTTCTTCTGATTATTTTATCGTAAAATCTTGTTATTCTTCCTAGAACAAGATTAGACTAAAGCACTTAAGCCAGTAATAAGTAATAACTAGACTTTTGTCTGGCAAATTCAACAGAACCATTTGTGCTAGTAGGACCACAGCTTAATTTTCACCAGAATGGTTAATCTTATTTCGTTTTTTTACTCATCTGTCTTAAATCCATAATTATTTGTCTCCGTTTCTAATGTACCTTTCATCGTCTAGCTAGCATGAGGATTGACATGATTAGGTTGATTAACTTTTGTTAGTTAATACATCAATTATCACTTTTTGCTTCACAGCTTCTTATCAAAACCTTTTGAAAATAACACCTCACGATGGCTATCATAAGACATTTATTCATTGTCAATAGTTCTATCCCATCCCACCCAAAAAATATACATAAAATTATACAGATTCTCTAATAGACTAGTACTTTTAAAGTGGCAATATTTAAAGTAGGACTAATGATGATAGACCAAACAGGTTATAAATTATAGTTAGTAAAACAAAGACACGTATTAATTTGGCAATATTCCCAACTTTTGCATTAGTATGTACTATATAGAGAATTAGAGACCGAAGAATTAGTGATTTCTGCATTCTTTTTAAAAGCCACCATATATCGCTTGTGCATTAATCTTGGAGACTTTGTTTTGTGCTCCTACCATCTCTTGAATACATGTACTTTTTTCTATTCCAAATAATTTTTTTTTTCCAAAATCTAAGAGCCATGTGCATGCTCTGCCCAAGAGCTACCCAATTATTCCCACAGGATAAGAAAATAATAGTTAGATAGCTTTAAGACTTTTAGCATTTATCAGAAGCAGATAGGATCATCCTCATCTAATTCTTATTTATCTTTTTGGGATGGACAAGGACAAGAGTAGGAGAAATTAATGATTTGGTCCTTGAAAGACGTTAGATTTCTCAGTTTAGTCCTTGAAAAATAGAATTATAATATTTAATTCCCAAAAAATGTAATTATAATCAATTTTGTAATTTTCTTTAAGATATTAACTAAAATTTAATGAAAAACCTGATATTGTTCTAAATTTTGTTTACATCATCCTTAACAATTGATGTTAAAAATTATATTACATGTTAAATTTGAATCAATATCTTGATAAAATGATCAAATTGGTTGTCATTACATCTTTAAAGAACCAAATCTTATAATTTCATCTTTCAGGGACCAAGTAATTAATTTACTTTAAGAATATAGTTCAACTAAGTTCTGCTCTAAAAACAACTTTTATGCTCTTGAGGAAACAAGAAGATTCAAGAACAATTATACATTCAATCAGCAGTCAGACCAAACTCCTCCAAACAACTTATTTTACTTAAACTCCTACATAGCATTAGCTAATACTAATAGTTTATTCCATTGAAATAACATCAGTACAGTGTCCATTCTAAGGACTCTACCAGATATACATGATAGATATAATACACATGGACGACTAATAATGGTAGTTCAAGACATAGTTATATTACATCAATAAGAAGTTGATCCTAGTTAGACCATTCTAGCTAGCAGCAAATGGGGCATTTGACAAGACCATTCTCGTTGCATTCAGGACACTTAATGCAAAATTCATGGGTTTCTCCATGATTGCTAGTGAAGACTTTGCAACTTCCACTACAATTAGAGCAAATTGCAAAGCCCACGTCAGCACAGCCAGTGCAAGGGCTATCAGTGAAGTCAAGTGGTATTCCTTCCAGAAGCTTCCCAAGCCTTCCCATCTCATGCAATGCAACCACTTCATCTGCTCCTCCTATGTATCTTCCTTTGATGAATAGCTTTGGAGGGATCATTTTGGCTCCCAAGATCTTCCAAAGCTCTTCTCTGTATTCCATGTGGAGAGACACATCTCTTTCATGATATGACACTTTGAA
Source organism: Chamaecrista fasciculata (assembly GCA_003254925.1). NCBI lineage: Eukaryota > Viridiplantae > Streptophyta > Magnoliopsida > Fabales > Fabaceae > Chamaecrista > Chamaecrista fasciculata. The sequence goes on from QANZ01002004.1 coordinate 145,220, forward strand.
GCTTCTGAGCAAGAAATGGATTGTCTTGCAGTCTTGAAAGGTTTTCCTTATGCCTCTCAGGCTTGTTGTGTAGAGAATGATAGATTGGGTTCCTCCTGGAGGGCATATCTCTTCAAAATCTGTCAGAGGAGCTAGTGGGTTTGGCTTTGCAAGCTCTGTCTCTTTGGACACTATGGTGGATGTGACTTTACTGAATTGCAATTCCATTTCTTCTTCTTCTTCTTCCTGATCATGCTTATCATCTTCACTTCCATTATTGAGGTTGCTGAACTTGTGATTTTGATCATCATATAAAGGTGGTGGTGGGGTTGGAGATTTCTGCGTGCAGAATATGTCTGGAGGATTGAGATGAAGAAGTAGGCCTTGTTTTTTCAAGTTGCTTGACAAGGTTGGGTTGAGTTTCAATTTCCTAAGGAACCTGCCTCTCATTCCTTTCATGTCTTCTAGCTTCTCTGAATCAGATGGCATGCAGTGTTAGTGTTAACCCAATAAAAGAATGAGAAGGAAAGAAGATGTGAGAGTGACCAGGCAAATGAAAACTGATCACAGAGGACAGAAATGGGTTGACGATAAGTTCTCACTTTAGGCTTTCCAGTGGCTATAAATCTATAATATAAAGTGGGGTGTTGGGTAGCTTTATCATGTTTTTGAATGATCACTGCATGGTGTGGGGGCTAAGATTGACCCCTCATCACCCTTTTTTATCTTGATTAGAATGCACTGACCCATTACCTACCATTTGGTGCCTCAATCATGGTAATGAACCTTGAAGGATACTTGTCAACTAGAAAAGCATTAAGTGGCTAAATTTCCCCAACATAATGAGGGACTTAGCCAGTCTTGGGTTCGATATAGCACATGCTCCGGTAGGTTTAGTACCACTACTGTATAGGGTGCCCTTAATTGGACCACCACCTGTTCGCTTAATTCAATTGAGACAAGGTGTGCCAATGGCCATGATTTGGCGTCCACTGTGTTAAAAAGCCATATCCTCGAACACACGAGAACCATAGGAATAAACCTTCCCCAAATTAAGTGACCCACCAACAAAGTTTAATATAAACCAGGTTTGTATGTTGGAAAAAAAAAATATTGATAGAAGAAAAATCAACTTAAATAATCTTTATGTTTCGAAAGGTATAACCTCTGAATAATTATCTAGTGAAGGATATCGTTCAATTCTTACCAAAAAAATCAGGTAACTTGACCTTTCTTCTCCAAGAATCCCAAAATTTTAACCCTACAACCCGTAATCACATGCAGCTATCACGCAATAAAGTGGTGGAAAGTAAAGATAGTTTGCAATGATAATAATATTAAAAAAGAATTAAAAAGCAACGATGTTCGTCACCAATATATGCACTCAAAAAATGCATTATTAACGGCCAACTAAGTTGGCAAACACAACACACATGACACATCTCTTGGGTGCTTTCATATTTCTAGAAAGAGGCAGTGTGTTCTGGATGGATGCACTGTAATGAATATAGCAGGGTACAATAATATCGAGGCGCCAACTTCACCACGCTTCCAATATTCAATGAGGACTCCACTTGTGAAACCAAAATGTAAGAAATAAGAAGGATATAAAGATATCATTACAACAGACCTAAATCCCAATAGCCAGAGTATGGTATCATATACATAATACAGAGTAGAACACAGTAAATTTCTGGACCAACAATTGCTGGCCAAGTCTGGAGTATTTTACAGGGAACAAAGTACTGAAAGAGTCATCCGTCCCTAAGTAGATTTCAGGATTTTCACTGTTCGCTTACATATCCGCCACCGAAGAAACAAACCCAATACTAAATCCGAAAGTAATGCAAGTCAGCTCATTTTTCTTTCCATCATACATCTTCATGCTCAAAGAGTAAGAACCCTGCAATCAGCACCATGTGAAACATTGTGAGACAGACATAAGCAACAAACTAAAGAGACATTAAAATGACTGCTAGAAAGACAGAGAGAGATCTTGGGATTAAACACTCCCAATAATACAATCCATTCTTTTAACAAATGTAGCATAGGGTGTTTTGAAATATAAGCACATAAAAGCATCAAGCATGTCTTTTGACTATTATACAGTTGAACCAATATGCCATTGGCAAATTATGTCCACAATAATAACTGAGAAGATGGAGCTAACCGAAAATGAACACTGTCACCTCACAATGATTAAATTATGTATGCAAAATCCAATCATCAACTTTCAACCACCATCCCCGCAGGTGAACAGTCAAGGGAAAGGAGAAACACAAGCCACAAAAGTCATCACACCAGTAAAAGGTGCCTTGACATCTGGGCTAATTAACTTAAGGGTTAATCTCAGAAAAAAAAAATGAGAAAAGAGTGGATTTTTTTTTTTTTGGTTAAAAGTGGAATTACTATTAACTTAAATAAGCTAATCTTGTTCCTGTGAAAGGCTTAGAAGTTAGAACCAGTATTTATGAGAAAAACATAATCGGATTAAATTTGAAATTTATCTACTTATAATAAGATATGAGCAAGAAAAAGGAGAGTTAGAGAGAAAAAGCTTAAGGAGGCACTTTGTTTTGTCATAAGAATTCTGGTAGGTGCTCTACGGGGTTTTAGAAATAATGAGAATAAGCATGCATTCGAAAAAAAAAAGTGGTATGGTCGTACTAGTGTTACTGTGTTAGTCAAATATCATACACGTGTCATCCTACTTCAAAGCAGCACTGGTCGATCGTATTTCAAATTGTTAGTACAAATATCATACTAGTGTCATCCTACTAGTAAGTAGTATGGGGTACTCAGTTCCACCGGATTCCAGCTAATCCAGAAAATGAAATAACACAGTCAATTCCTTTCTTCTATGTGAACATATGACTTCAAAATTTGATCATTGGATGGATAATTCTGTCGTCCAATTTAGATAAAAGAAACCAACCAAGTGGAGAAGTAGCATTTTGTAACATGTGCTAATTTCCTTTTGGATAGAAAATGTTTATACTTACAGGAGGAGTGAATCCAGGTAAAACTTGTGTATGAGCAACCACAAAATCACCAACTGAAACGGGGCAAGTTGTCTCTCCACAAAGGTCATGGGTTTCACTGTGTATGTGAAACCCAAAATATGAGACATCAATCTCCAGTTTCCCTCCAGATATTGCTTCTCCTGAGTTAGGGAACAAGCTTTGAAATGAAATTCATAAACCAAGACTTTTTAGTTACCTACAACTACAATTAATACTTCCATAGTTTATGATTCTTAACTTGTTATTTTTTCAAGTTCGTGATAGAGAGACAAGACATGCCAAATGATCTTTTCGAGGGGGAAGAAAATATTAGAGATGGATTTCAAAACACACAAGATACAATAGGTTTTTCCCCTCCATATAGGATATGCAGTAAAACTCTGGTTAGAGGAAACAGGGTCATCCCTGTTCTACCGTATTTCAAAAGAAGATTTTAAAATGGGAACAATATAGTTCTATATCTATAATTAAGATGGAAAGAAATCTATATTGAGTTACCTATTCGACGAGCAAATGTCTTTAATAAAGCAAAGGATTAGTTACAAAAAACAAAAAAAAAGCAAAGGATTAGCTTAGGAGTGAACAATTGAATTTGGAGTAAAGAATGATTATCAATTGCGTTACAAAATTTAGGGGGTAAAAATGCTTATTTATGACAAAAAAGAGTATAATGAGAGGGAAGGGATGGGATATGGGAATAGTTCTACTTCTCCATTATATTCCCTTTATTTTTAAAACTGCCAAATTAGGGGAAAACATCCTTTTCCGTAGTTTTCCATTTCGATTCATCCATTTCCATCCATCCAAACATATTGCCAGTAAAGCGATTGGAATAAAAACAAATAAGTGAAATAACAGTTCTTCCATAAACAAGCATCAAACGAATAAAAACAAAATGGTAATGACAATAATGAAAAGAAACAAGGAAACAATGATCAAGTAAACACGTGGGAAGGATGTAATGATAATATTTCATAATACCAGTAGTTGCAGCTATGCTGAATGTGGCAGGCTGGCCTCTTGCAATGGGAGAAGGAGATATCTCAACTCCCTTGACTTTAACACCATAATCACTTTTCTTATCTGCATATGCAACGAAATTCGCAATTTGAATAGAGTATCAATTTGTTTAACAAAAGCGACACACAAAGGATAAAGATAGTTCAGCAGTTGAGCTATACTTGTTAGGCAAAAAAAAATTCTGCAATACCATCCCTCAAAACTTAAAATCGACATCACATTACACATAAAGAGATCATAATGATAATAGTGCGGCAAAACGAGTGCTGGATTTTGTTTTTGTTTTTATTAATTTATTAAAAAGAAAAGAAAAAAAAATCGAACACAATTTCCCTGACAATCATGATTCATAACAAAGAGGCCATGAAAAAGCAACCGTACTCCACGGAAACAGAGCATGCCATTTTATTTTGGTTTGAATCAATAGAGAAATGTATGAAAAAGAAAAACAGAAACCCTATCTGACATGAAAAGAGACTAATCCAGTTCGAATAAAGTGAAAGGGATGAAGAAGAGAGTGACCGCAGTACTGGACGTCGGTGGCGTGGGCCAAAACACAGAAAAGGCCAAAGATTAAAGAGAGATGAAGGACGAAGTTGGAGTGTATGATGATCTCCATGGACTCTGATTAATTCTGCGATCGATGCGAAAGGGGTCACCCACAAGTACGAAGAAATATAGAGATAGAATGAGATAATGCTGAACGCTGGAACGAAATAAAAAGGTTGAGCGACTGTTTTGTAACCTTATGCCGTTGATTGGTGGGTGGCGTGAAGAACGTTTGGTACGTTCTTAACTGCTTTTCTTGCTGGCGCGGTTTCTTCAACACCGACTTTGATCTGGATTCCCCCTCTTTTGTTTTTCTTTCCCTCTCTTTTTCATATATATATTTTTTTAAAATACTAATTCTCTATGAATAATAAAAACAAAAAATCTATATGATAGTGTTTTTTTTTTCAATATTCGGTAGCAAGTTTATATTTATTTGAGGAAATATGTGGTTTTTCTAATTCGATATATTATCCTCCATTATTGAATTGATGACACTTTCTTCAATCAAATTAGCAACTCATAAATTATAAGTCATTCGGTGTAGTGTGGTGGCAAAGAATCTAGATAATTAGCAAGATGTTCTGAATTTAATTCAATTCTCATTATAATATATGTATATTTAAAAAAAATCTCTCAAATAGCAAGTTTCCCCCTCTTACTTTTATTCACTTCTTGCATCCAACTTTCGACGCCCGTCGCTGCGAAGCAAACCAATCTACTTGAAGAATGCAAGTACGCTGTGCGTTACATATAAACAGGCGTCTCGTGGTATGTAAGACAAAGTATTTCATGATTCTTTCAGAGTCTCGGAGGGAGTTAAGGATTTTGTTTTTCCTTTTTCTAAGTTACTAATTAATTTAAAGATGAAACATCTCTAATTTGAAGTCCACCCCACTCCGATCCGTACTATTTTATCCATTCCAACTCGGTATTTTGACTAGCTTTACACAAATCTAAACAAAGTTGAGAAATCATTTACAGAAGACAAAATTAAATGAATCTACCTATGAATGTTGGTTACTATCCTGTGTGGTGGCGGCGAATGGAACGACTTCAGCAAGAGGTGTGGAGAGTGGTGATGTTCTGCAAAGAGGACAGGTTGGATGCATCCTCAACCAGGGGTCTATGCAATTGAGGTGAAAGATGTGGCGACAATCCGGTAGAACCCGAACCACATCAACATCCTTGTAATCAGCCAGGCATATGGAGCAACCCGTGGATTTGGCTGATCCTTCAAACTCAGAGAACACGTGCTTGGGGTAACTCACGATGCTGGCTTCGTCTAGGCCTTCACTTTGATTATTTAATCTGTGAACAGGAAGTACTGGAGTCATAGGAACGAAGCGTACACGAGTGCACAAGTAGGAAGCAAGAGCCATGACTCCGATCACCACAACAATCCCCATGGATACTCCTATCAAATACCCAAGCCCTCCAATATTCGCCGATCCATGCTCGTTTCTACTGCTGTTACTCATTAATCATCACCCTCTTAATTCCTACAACTCTATATCACTCCTTCGTACGTCCTAGTGCTGGAATGCAACTTCACCAGAACTCATCACCCTTGGATTTAGTTTATTCAAATCAACGTTGCCTATTTGATGGTGCGTACTAAGTTAATTAATTAAGAGTATGCTGGGATTTGAGATGGGCTATATGTGATTGTGATGTAATCATGTAGTATTAAGTGGTGACCAAGCAAAATAGGCGGCTTGCGTGCCAACATATTATATATGCATATGCTGACCTGTCTGTCCTCAACTTCAACGTTATACGTTTGATTCGCCAAGGTCAACGATCTTGGGACTTATTATATATATATTCTCCTCCTGAGTTGTTGTTTATGATTTGCATAAGCTTACCTCTGCTTTTCAAACGCGATTACTATATTTTATCTTCCTCGCTCCTTCCTTCTTGTCTATTTCCCAAGCATTACTAGCAAACTTGTTCATTATATCTATAGCTATGTACAAGTAGCTGGCCAGTTTATTATAGTGCCTACGCCGCCTAACCTTAAGACTTATATACATAATTGACAATTCCTTAATTAGTTTATAATAACTACGCCCACAGATGGAACCTTTACGTTTGTGGTTCAATATTAAGTGTTGGATTATATGAATTAGTTCTATCTTATCCATCCCTATCAGAAGTGGTACATAAAATGTAATGATCATTGATTGAGCTTCATAATAGAGACTTGTTGATTCAAAAGCTTAAAGCAGGCGATGCACTTTTGAATTTTGATAACTATGTACATGACCAACACGACCGGGACATGCTAATACTTGATTAATTAGCAACTGATGGCACATGGGCATGGGCATGTGGGGGTTAACCTTAGATTTGTTTTGTTTGAAAAATTAATGTGACATTCACAATATATTTTCCTTATGCGGGTATGTAGATATCATGTGTAAAAGGGATTCTATGACATGAGATATCACCGTCTAGCTGTGATGGATATCTATTAGTTCAATCTATATATAGTGGCCGACCAAAAATTAAATCAGATGAATACATATAAACTTTTGATCCTCAAACTTTAGTTAATTTTGTTCCCACATTTCATATTTTAATCAATTTTATCCTTTGATTTTAATTTAACTAAATATTAATAACAGAATCTATGTAACTAATAAAATGTGATATAAAATTGATTGAAAAAAAACTCAAATTCTAATTTAAATTAAAAAATATGATGCAGTTTGTTGTTAATTTATTAAAAAAAATTTATTAAAACATAAAATTGACTAAAACTTAAAACATTAAGAACGAAATTGATCGCAGAAAATGATTGAAAATTGTTAGGATTCAGAGTATCTCCCAACAAACGTTCACAGATCTAAACAAGTATGATAATGCGGAATAAAGAGAATAATAGAGGAACACAAGACAATTTACCCTCTGGCTCGGTCAGTGTGACCTACATCCAGCCAAGAACAAAGGATTTCACTATATAGAATGTGGGAATACAATAACCTGATGAACTAATCTACCTCTCAAGTCATGCTTCTACCATTAGCTACTAGTCTATTTATAGACGTCCCAAACCATAGATACACAAGGATTACTTAACCTAAGCCCAATAGGCCCAAGTCCCTAATTCCTTAGTCACCAAGAATTCTAACCCAAAATATATGGTAACTAATTAAAATACAAGTCACTCAAAGATTACATAAGATATCTCAAATCTTAAATAATAAGATCAATTCTTTACAAAAATGAAGTTGATAGTTAGTGTAAAATTTAGAGACAAAATTAATACTTTTGTCTTAAAGTAACAATTTTGAATTTTAATATACCTATAATTTAAGAGTGTGGAGGCAAATAGTGGGGTTTGGTGGTTTGGAAATAGGCCATTGGTCAACTTAAAGCATTACAAATTGCTCTTTTATTCTTTTGGGGTGGAGCTTAACAAATACTCTGGTTGCACCGGACATGAGTAAGCAAGAATAAGATGATGATTTTTTTTTCTGCATATTATAAATCAAGATGTTTTAAAAATTAATATATGTACGTATTTAATTGACCTGTTCTGCCAACTATATTGTTTTAAAAAATTTAAACTTCAACTAATATTCTTTTAGCTTTCTAACAATACCAATGATCATTTTTTAACTAAAAAATAGTTAAAAGAAAAATCCTTTTACGAAAAATACAATAAATATATATAACTTTTCTACTGCAAAAGATGTTCAAGAAATATGGTCTACCCTTTGATCGGTGTGGTGNATAATTCAAAATGAACGTACTCCACAATCTGTTCTTTTAAGTAATCTTCTCTCAGAAAGTTTAACCCTTAAGATAAAATACTCAACTGGCAAGTCGTATAGTACCAAACGACAGCAGGTGAAGGGTGTCTATTTACTATTTAGCACTGCTTGAAATAGAACAAGAAACTATATTAGCTCTGTAAGCAAAAACAAAACCAACGAAACAATGTTGTTAAAATTGGACCGATCGGTCTGACCGTCAACCAACTATTAGAATGAGTTAATTCAATCTAAAAATTAAAGTAGCAGTTAGACCTGATTTAACTGGTCAGAATCGTTGAACTAACGGTCCAACCACCCACCGTTTTTTTTAATAATTTCACATTTTAACTTTTAAATAAAAAATTAATAAAATCATATTTAAAGATGGCTTAATTTATTTTATTTTATAAAAAATTTATTTGATTTACATAAAATTTATTATATTTAAAAATCTATCTAGCTATATATGTGTTATGTTGTGTTTATTTTTTGTCTTTGTATTATTCTTGTAAGTTGTAACGTGTTTAACAAACAACAAAAATAAAAATTTTGAATTATTAATTTTAATTGTGTCTATATAATGTTTATATTTTATATATAATAAAAGTAATTAATATTTATTATTTATTGCATCATCTGGTTCGACCGATGGTTTAACTAGTTAAACAGATCAAACCATAAATCGAACATTTGTTTGAGTCATTGAACGGTTCGGTCTCAACAATACTGCAACAAAAAAAAGAAGGTAAAAATATTCTTCTCGTTCTCAAATTTTACATCAATGGTTAATTTGACTTCTAACTATTTTTTTAGTCAATTTCGTCCTTAATATTTTACATTTTAGTTAATTTTGTCCAACTAACTTCATATTATTTTTAAGATTTGAGTTTTTTTTCTATTAATTTTATATAATATGTCATTGACCATATAAATTTTTTCAAAATAATAATAAAGGATAAAATTGATCAAAATATGAAATTTTAGGGACTAGATTGATTAAAAAAAAAGATTGAAAATGAAATTGAAAGTTATGTACAATTTGAGGAATTAAGAAGCCTTCTGCCAAACAAAAAATTACGCGAGAGGTTATTTGCCGGCTGTTGTCAAGAGTTAAGTACGCGCACATCGATACCGTGTCTTCTCCGCGCCATAACCCGAAGCTGAAGCAAGCAACATCGCAACCTACCATGGCGGTTCTGAGGACGCTAGCGACGTCGTTAGTGATCGTGATGACGGCGGTCATGGCGGCGATGCCTGTGAATGCAGGCGACACGAACAGAGTGTACTCTCCGTGCGTGGACACTACCGTGGAGAGGTCCGACGGATTCAGCTTTGGGATTGCGTTCGCTTCCAGAGACAAATTCTTCTACAACAACACTCTTCAGTTGTCCCCTTGTGATAGTAGGCTCTCTCTCTCTTCTTCCAGCTCTCAGATCTCTGTCTTCAGGCCCAAGGTCGACGAGATCTCACTCCTCACAGTCAACTCCTCCTCCTTTACTGCGGTTCGTACCTTTTCTTGCCTTTTGTGAACTCTTTTTTTTTTTTTTTTTTT